>WNWK01005267.1:0-123836 GCA_009830355.1 Cherax destructor | reverse complement strand
CCATTCAAAAAGCAATGTTTTTACTGATTTTTTGCAGGTTATCTTATTACTTTATTTTAAAGAAAGTTTTTTCCCCAAGAAAATATCACAAATTCAACCAATGGAAAAAATGTAATAGCATCATTTATGTTATAAAAATCAGATTCATGTCCCAACTAATCAGTTAACCCTTAAACTGTCCACACGAAATATACGCCTGGTATCCCCCCAACAGACCTACATTTTTTTTTTTTCTTTTCCCTTTTAAAATTTAAAGTATAGGCCGGGAATCGCCAGACATGAAAAAGGGGATCTGCGCCTCAGTGTGCGCAGTATTAAAAATCTGGGACCACTTAGTACCTTGTGGGGGGCCCCGGTTCAATTGAGGCCACAAGGGGGCTTTGGGGAAAAACACCGGGGATTCACTGATGTCATTGATTAACCCCCCCCATAAGGGGAAAGAAAAATAGGTTAGATAAATACATGAGGGGGCTGTGGGGGTGTGATTTGGGACCTGATTTAGCTTGTGCTACTAGGTTTTGATGCAAATTTTTACACCACACATTGCCCTTAGACAGGACATCTTCACTGTCCCAGCCTCCTCCTCGCTGCAGCATTTACAACACATCAGAGGAGGGACCTGACTAGGGGGTTCCTTGGTCTGGTTTTGGGGGTGACATGGCCCGGGGCCTTGCATGGCCAGGGGCCGCTAAAAGTTTTCCCTTTTTTCTTATGTTCTTTATGTATTCGCAGGATGGTTGGTTTTTGGTTGTCTTGGCTGTCCCCTTTCCCGTCTATAACCCCCTGTCTATATCTTTGTCTGTCTAAAATCATTTTCCTATATTTTCTCTCTCTCAATAAAAAACATAAGAAAAAGAATACAAAAAAATTTCTTAGAAAACCCCAAAAATTCCAGGCACAGTTATACAATGCTTGTAGATATAAGGCATAATAAGCATGACTGGCAAGAAACGGAACGTCACTTCGGGACGTAAATCCCTGTTGGTTTACAAGGACTCTGAGACTGAGAAAACAGAGGGAAAAAACACACACACAGGCAGAAGGAAAGACAGATAAGTAGAGTTAGAAAAAAATAAAGACCCTTGACAAACAAAAGAAAAACAGGCAGACAGATCAGACAGATAGACAGACAGACAGGCAGACGGGATAGACATTGAAAAAGGGGGGTTTCCCCTCCCAGCATTGCTGACTTTTCAAATGTCACTGGGCTGTCAAGAGTTATCTGACATTTCAACACACCATTCTTCAAGGAGTTTCATATACTCCAGGCACACAGGCAGACAGAAAGACAGATAAGCAGAGCTAAACAGACACAGACAGATCAAACAGATTCATACAGATACAGACAGATAGATAGATAGATAGACAGACAGACACAGATAGATAGACAGATAGATAGATACAGAGGAAAGAGCTAGGGTTCCCTGCACACATTCATTCACAATGTCACTGCCTTATCAGTAGTTATCTGGCAATTGTCATAACACCATTCTTCAAGGAGTTTCATATATACTCCTGGATGTCTAAAACATTGTTGGGACCTATAAATACTTCGTATATATTTATAGACAATAGTAAATGACCAAGGTAGGGGAAAATGTTCATCCTGTTGGTGTGATTGTGACTGTTTGAGTACTATTTCAGTACATAATATTAGTGTTAGAACAAAGATTGGCTATGAAATCACAGGAAATATTGTAAATTGTAATTATCAGAACATAAAAATTATATAAATTAAAATGAAAACTAGAAAAAAAGTATATCGGCAATACTTGCAAGCGCAGGACTTGATGTTGCCATCAGGTGAGCATCCAGCACCAAATTGGCGGGCTTATATCTCGTAAGACGGCCCTAAATTTTTTTATAGCCTATCCTGTTTATAAAAATGTGCTCTTCATTTAAAAAAAAAAATGATCTTTTTATTTTTCAAAATATTCGGAGCAGTACACAGGTGAACGTATATCTACGTGTGGACAGTTTAAGGGTTAAACTAGATACGTAATCCAACAATAGAAGATTGGGTTGTAAATGCTGCAGCGAGGAGGAGGCTGGAGGCAGTGAAGATGTCCTGTCTAAGGGCAATGTGGTGTAAATATTATGCAGAGAATTGAGTGTGGAAATTAGAGGAGGTGGGAGTTACTAAAAGTATTAGTCAGAGGGCTGAAGAGGGGTTGTTGAAGTGGTTTGGTCATTTAGAGAGAATGGATCAAAGTAGAATGACTTGGAGAGCGTATAAATCTGTAGGAGAAGGAAGGAGGGATAGGGGTCATCCTCGAAAAGGTTGGAGGGAGAGAGGGGTAAAGGAGGTTTTGTGGGCGAGGGGCTTAGACTTCCAGCAAGCGTGTGTGAGCGTGTTAGATAGGAGTGAATGGAGACGAATGGTTTTTGGGACCTGACGAGCTGTTGGAGTGTGAGCAGGGTAATATTTAGTGAATGGATTCAGGGAAACCGGTTATTATAGATTTAGCCGGACTTGAGTCCTGGAAATGCGAAGTACAATGCCTGTACTTTAAATGAGAGGTCTGGGATAGTGACAGTTTGGAGGGACTATTCTAAACTGTAGTATCTGAGCACCTCTGCAAAGACAGTGATTATGTATGAGTGAGGTGAAAGTGTTGAATGATGATGAAAATATTTTGTTTGGGGATTTTCTTTCTTTTTGGGTCACCCTGCCTCGCTGGGAGACGGCCGACTTGTTGAAAAAAAAAAAATGTCAATCCAGAAATAATGTGAAATACAGTGGACCCCTGAGTTTCGACCACCTCAAAACTCGAACAATTATGTACTAAGTGTAATATTGTAAGTGCGTTGTAAGTGTATTTTGGGGATCTGAAACGGACTAACCTACTTTACATTATTCCTTATGGGAGCAAATGCGTCGGTAATGGCACTTGAACAGCCTTCTGGAATGAATTATGGCCGAAACTCGGGGTCCACTGTATTGTAAATCTTGTGCCCAAATTTAGTGTGGGAAGACTTTGAAATTTGATAGCTAAACATTAGTTTGTGATGTTTGTCTCCCACAAAATTATCTAAGGAGTAAACAACTGTTAATGTTTCCTCTTTTAGGTTATATACAGTGGAACCCTGAGTTTTGAAAACCTCGACTATTGAACGATTCGAGTTTCAAACACTTTTCAAACAAATTTTGTCCCAGTATCGAACGTGTCCAGTGTTTTGAACCGCATGTGTGCACACCTGCCGCGCAGGCGTCGTGAGTCAGTCAGTTAGCTTTGTTTATCCTCCAGTGAGCATTACCCTGCGTGCTCTTCCAAACATTTCACAATTAATTAAATGTGTTTCGAGCTTGTTCATTAAGTGCGACTGTGAAATAAGCTACCATGGGTCCAAAGAAAGTTCCTAGTGGTACCCTTGTGGTAAAGAAAGTGAGAAACAGAATAGACATGAAGAAGGAAATAGTACAAAAATACGAGAGTGGTGTGCAAATTGCAGAGCTTGCCAGGATATATGGCAAAAACAAGTCAACTATCGCTTCTATCCCGGCAAAGAAAGAACAAATCAAGGAAGCTGATGTTGCGAAAGGTGTTCATTTTTTTTCTCAACAAGTCGGCTGTTTCCCACCAAGGCAGGGTGACCCAAAAAGAAAGAAAATCCCCCAAAAGAAAATACTTTCATCATCATTCAACACTTTCACCTCACTCATACATAATCACTGTCTTTGCAGAGGCGCTCAGATACGACAGTTGAGAATAGTCCCTCCCAGCTGTCACTATCTCAGACCCCTCCTTTAAAGTGCAGGCATTGTACTTCCCATTTCCAGGACTCAAGTCCAACTAAATCAATTAACTGGTTTCCCTGAATCCCTTCACAAAATGTTACCCTGCTCACACTCCAACAGCTCGTCAGATCCCAAAAACCATTTGTCTCCATTCATTCCTATCTAACACGCTCACACCTGCTTGCTAGAAGTCCAAGCCCCTCGCCCACAAACCTCCTTTACCCCCTCCCTCCAACCTTTTTCAGGACGACCCCTACCCCGCCTTCCTTCCCCTACAGATTTATATGCACTTCAAGTCATTCTACTTTGACCCATTCTTTCTAAATGACCAAACCACCTCAACAACCCCTCTTCAGCCCTCTGACAAATACTTTTAGTAACTCCTAATTTCCACATTCCGAATTTTCTGCATAATATTTACACCACACATTGCCCTTAGACAGGATATCTCCACTGCCTCCAGCCTCCTCCTCGCTGCAGCATTTGCAACCCATGCCTAACACCCATATAAGAGTGTTGGTACCACTATACTTTCATACATTCCCTTCTTTGCCTCCATGGATAACGTTTTTTGTCTCCACAGATACCTCAACGCACCACTCAACTTTTTTCCTTCATCAATTCTATGGTTAACCTCATCCTTCATAAACCCATCCGCTGACACGTCAACCCCCAAATATCTGAAAACATTTACTTCTTCCATAATCCCTCTCTCCAATGTGATATCCAATTTTTCTTTATTTTAATCGTTTGATACCCTCATCACCTTACTCTTATCTATGTTCACTTTCAACTTTCTACCATTACACACCCTCCCAAACTCGTCCACTAACCTTTGCAACTTTTCTTTAGAATCTCCCATAAGCACAGTATCATCAGCAAAATGTAACTGTGTCAACTCCCATTTTGCATTTAATTCCCCATAATTTAATCCCACCCCTCTCCCCAACACCCTAGCACTTACTTCTTTTACAACCCCATCTATAAATATATTAAACAACCATGGTGACATTACAAATCCCTGTCTAAGACCTACTTTTACCGGGAAGTAATCTCCCTCTCTCCTACACACCCTAACCTAAGCCTCACTATCCTCATAAAAACTCTTTACACCCTTAAGTAACTTACTACCTATTCCATACACTTGCAACATTTGCCACATTGCTCCCCTATCCACTCTATCATATGCCTTTTCTAAATCCATAATTGCAATGAAAACTTCCCTACCTTTATCTAAATACTGTTCACATATATGCTTCACTGTAAACACTTGATCTACACATCCCCTACCCACTCTAAAGCCTCCTTGCTCATCTGCAATCCTATTCTCTGTCTTACCTCTAATTCTTTCAATAATAACCCTGCCATACACTTTATCTGGTATACTCAGTAAACTTATTCCCCTATAATTCTTACAATCTCTTTTATCTCCCTTCCCTTTATATAAAGGAACTATACCCTGCCTCGGTGGGAGACGGCCGACTTGTTGGGAAAAAAAAAAAATATACATGCTCTCTGCCAATCCCTAGGTACCTTCCCCTATTTCATACATTTATTAACCCTTAAACTGTCCACACGTAGATATACGTTCACTCGCGAAAGTGACCAAATTTTTTGAAAAATAATTTTTTTTTTTTCTAAAAATGAAGAGCACATTTTTATAAATAGGATAGGCTAAAAAAAAACATTTTAGGGCCAGTACTTACCGAGATATAAGCCCGTGAAGTTGGTGCTAAATGATGTGGTGTCGGCAAAATGGAGCACTGCCGCTTGCAGAAACAAGAAACATTTATCGTTTTTTTCCATTTTTTTCCATTTTCTGTTGTTTTCATCCTATGATAATAATGTTTTGATGCAGATCTATTCATTTCATTGCCAATTCTTGTTTAGACACAAATATTTGTTACTGAATTAGTAATCATACTGTCACAAACACACATATTCACACTGATAAATAAATTTGTACACCTGGTTCAATCACTTACTATTGTTTACATATATATACAAGGTATTTACAGGTCCTATTTATGTTTCTAGAAGTCCACCACTGTATGATACTCGAAGAAGCATGGATTCATACAGAGTGCCACTCCACATTGCTGACACATGAATCGTGTGTCTTTTCGCACTTGGGTCGCTGTGTACTGTAAGCACACACAACACACTTTCTGAGAGTACTTCTTCTTTGGAGTAGATGGTAATGGTATCAGGCAGTGACAGTTAGGATAATTCGGTTGGGCACTTCCCCTCTGGTTGTGGAGTGATAGGTCGCTGTTGTGGGGTGACAGGTCGCTGTGGAGTGGCAGGTATAGGTGTGGTACCATACTTTCTCCCTATCTGCTTGATGACATTTAGGTGAATTCTGCATATCATTGTCGCTTCCCAGTCTTTATTTCATACATGTTGAAGGCATTGAGCATTGCAATGTCCACAAGGTGGAAAACACTTTTATATACCACTTGCGACTCTACGCACACAGTCAACAAAGCCTATCATCATGTCACACTTGTCGACTAGTCGCATATTGTTTGTATAGTCGATGACAACAGCTGGCTTTTCAATAGGTTGATTGTTGAGCGTGCTCATTCTGTCTGTTTGTACCATCTCGTTTCTGTGGATGGTTGACAGCAATGTCACGTCCCTTTTGTCATGCCATGACAGTGCCATGATGTCATTGGCATGAAACGCCTGCACTACACTTCCTCCAGTGAACTTTGGCAAAGTATAGTTGAAAATAGTCTAACTCTGTAGACTCATTTGTGATGGGACAGTGTGGCATAATGCCACTTCCACTGCCATCAAAATTGAAAGGATGTGGCACGAATGGTGTATGTTCAGTCCACTTCCATTCACGATCAGATGGTGCAGGGTGGATCTGTGGCATGGGACGTGGGGGAGCAGGAGGGACGGGAGTGGGGCCAGCACATGATTGAGAGGGTGCCTCGTGGTCCTTTGTCTGTCCACACACCGCGCCACGAGGTCCAGGCACCATGCCACCCACCACCTCTTCCTCCATCCCAGCATACTCTCCTTCATTATCACTTTCACTATCAGTGGCTGGGGTTTTGGATCGTGAACTGCCACGACCCTTGCCTCTGACTGCATATGGCACACTGCCTGAACATAGGTAATGACGCCATAAGTACGTTTCACTGGGGAATAATGATAATCACTGTCACTCGACGAATCGTCTATGGGCATAAAATCGATTTCATCATCGTCACTTATATCACCTTCACTATCGTTACTATCATAACACATGGAAAATGCTAATTTCCTCTTGTGGAGCTGCCTTTGGGTAGTAACACTAGAAACCCCAGAGGTGCTGGGCTGAGGGTCTGTGGCCACACTGGCCACACCAGATGTGCTGGGCTGAGGGTCTGGTATGGCCACACTGTCCACACTGGCCACCCCAGAGGTGATGGGCTGAGGGTCATCTGGGTTGTCATCAATAGTTTCACTAATTCCTTGATTATTAGTGGCTATATCACTATCAAATCCACTAAGCTCGCGTTCTCTATCACTTTCCGAGAATAGTAGAGTGTTAATACGACGAGGCGTGAGTGAATCACGGGGGTGTGCCATGATGTTGACCCAAGATGGAGCTGAAACTAACTGGGGCTACCATGCGGTACCCTAATGTCCCCGATTTTTTTCATACTGCGCACACTGAGGGCGCAGACCCATTCTCTCATGTCTAGGTGACTCAGGCCTATTGCACTAATTTGAATGAATGTAAAATAAAACGTAGATATACGTTCGGTCACTTTCGCGAGTGAACGTATATCTACGTGTGGACAGTTTAAGGGTTAAACAAAAATACCAACCACTCCAACACTATATCCCCCCCTGCTTTTAACATTTCTGTCAGGATCCCGTCAGTTCCAGATGCTTTACCCTCTTTCATTCTACGTAATGCCTCACGCACCTTCCCCACACTCACATCCTGCTCTTCTTCACTCCTAAACGATGTTGTACCTCCCTGGCCAGTACATGAAATTACCGCCTCCCTTTTTTCATCGACATTTAAAAGTTCCTCAAAATGTTCCCGCCATCTACCCAATACCTCCAGCTCCCCATCTACTAACTCCCCTACTCTGTTTTTTAACTGACAAATCCATTCGTTCCCTAGGCTTTCTTACCTTGTTTATCTCACTCCAAAATTTTTTCTTGTTTTCAGCAAAATTTCTTGACAAGAGCCTCTCCCATTCTTTCATCTGCTCTTCTTTTGCACTCTCTCACCACCCTCTTCACCTTTCTTTTACTCTCCATATACTCTGTTCTTCTATTAACACTTCTGTTTTGTAAAAACCTCTCATAAGCTACCTTTTTCTCTTTTATCACACCCTTTACTTCTTCATTCCACCACTCACTCCTCTTTCCTCCTGCACCCACCCTCCTATAGCCACAAACTTCTGCCCCACAGTCTAATACTGCATTTTTAAAACTATCCCAACTCTCTTCAACCCCCCACTACTCATACTTGCACTAGCCCACCTTTCTGCCAATAGTTGCTTATATCTCACCCTAACTTCCTCCTCCCTTAGTTTATACACTTTTCTTTCTTTCTTTTAACACGTCGGCCGTCTCCCACCGAGGCAGGGTGGCCCAAAAGGAAAAACGAAAGTTTCTCCTTTTACATTTAGTAATATATACAGGAGAAGGGGTTACTAGCCCCTTGCTCCCGGCATTTTAGTCGCCTCTTACGACACGCATGGCTTACGGAGGAAGAATTCTGTTCCACTTCCCCATGGAGATAAGAGGAAATAAGAACAAGAACTAGGAAGAAAATAGAAGAAAACCCAGAGGGGAGTGTATATATATGCTTGTACATGAATGTGTAGTATGACCTAAGTGTAAGTAGAAGTAGCAAGATGTACCTGAAATCTTGCATGTTTATGAGACAGAAAAGACACACCAGCAATCCTACCATCATGTAAAATAACTACAGGCTTCTGTTTTACACTCACTTGGCAGGACGGTAGTACTTCCCTGGGTGGTTGCTGTCTACCAACCTACTACCTAGGCTTATACACTTTTACCTCTCTCTTACTTGCTCTTGCCATTTTCTTTTTGTCCCATCTACCTTTTACTGTAACTGTAGCTACAACTAAATAATGATCTGATATATCCGTTGCCCCTCTATAAACATGTACATCCTGAAGCCTACCCATCAACCTTTTATCCACCAATACATAATCTAACAAACTACTTTCCTTACATGCTATATCATACCTTGTATATTTATTTATCCTCTTTTTCATAAAATATGTATTACTTATTACCAAACCTCTTTCTACACATAGCTCAATTAATGGTTCCCCATTTACATTTACCCCTGGCACCCCAAATTTACCTAGTACTCCCTCCACAACATTTTTACCCACTTTAGCATTAAGATCCCCAACCACAATTACTCTCTCACTTGGTTCAAAACTTCCCACACACACACACTCAACATTTCTCAAAATCTTTCTCTCTCCTCTACACTTCTCTCTTCTCCTTTGCATAAACACTTACTATAACCCACTTTTCACATCCAACCTTTATTTTACTCCACATAATCCTTGAATTTATACATTTATATTCCCTCTTTACCTACCATAACTGATTATTCAACATTATTGCCACTCCTTTAGCTCTAACTCTATTTGAAACCCCTGACCTAATCCCATTTATTTCTCCCCACTGAAACTCTCCTACCCCCTTCAGCTTTGTCTCACTTAAAGCCAGGACATCCAGCTTCTTTTCATTCATAACATCTACAATCATCTCTTTCTTATCATTTGCACAACAATCCACCACATTCAAACATCCCACTTTGACGGTTTTCTTCTTCTTCTTTTTAGTAACTATACAGGAAAAGGGTTACTAGCAATTGTTCCCGGCATTTTAGTTGACTTTTACAACAGCATGGCTTACGGAGGAAAGATTCTTATTCCACTTCCCATGGATATGAAAGGGAAAAGCAATAAGAACAAGAACTATTAAGATAAAATCAAAGAAAACTCAGATGAGTGTGTATACATAAACATGTACATGTATGTGTAGCGTGACCTAAGTGTAAGTATAAGTAGCAAGACGTACCTGAAATCTTGCATGTTTATGCTAACGAAAAATAGTCGAACAGGTTGAGAAGGTGTTGCTGGTGTGGATCAAGGATAAAGATGATAGTGTGTCGGAGACAATCAATTGTGAAAAGGCAAGGCAGTGGCATGCCGATCTTGTAAAGAAAAATGCCTGGAACCAGTGCTGATTTTAGTGTTAGTGATTTTAAGGCCAGCAGAGGCTGGTTTGACAGATTTAAGAAGTGTAGTGCCATACACAATATGAGGCTGCCAGTTCAGACAAATGTGCGGCTGAAAAATTCATAACTGAATTTCAGGTGTATATAAAGATTGGAAATTTGAAACCCAAACAAGTGTTCAATTGTGACGAAACAAGCCTGTTTTGGAAGAAAATGCCCAACAGGACCTACATTACTCGAGGAAAAGGCACTGCCAGGACACAAGCCTATGAAAGATAGGCTAACTCTTGTTTTGTTCTAACACTAGTGGGGATTTTAAAGTGAAGCCTTTACTGGTGTATCACTCAGAAAATTCCAGTGTGCTCAAGAAGCACAATGTCGTCAAGAATAGATTGTGTGTGTTGTGGAAAGCTAATCATAAGGTACGGGTCACAAGGCAAATTTTCAAAGAGTGGGTCCATGAAGAGTTTGGCCCCAGTGTGAAAAAATACCTCCTGGAAAATAAATTGCCACTCAAGTGCCTCCTGTTACTGGACAATGCTCCTGTACATCCTCCAAACTTGGTAGACCTATTGTGTAAAGACTTCAGTTTTATAAAGTGAAGTTCTTGCCTCCTAACTCCACTCCACTCCTCTCCTCCAGCCCATGGACCAGCAGGTCATTTCTAACTTCAAAAAACTACACAAGAGCAGTGTTTGAAAAGTGCTTTGAAGTGACCTCAGACACTGAGTTGACCCTAAGAGAGTTCTGGAGAAATCACTTCAATATCTACAACTCCATAGGCCTTATAGGTAAAGCTTGGAAGGGAGTGACTTCCAGGACTTTGAACTCTGCTTGGAGACGATTGTGGCCAGGTTGTGTCCAAGAGAGGATTTTGAAGGGTTTGAGGCTGACCCTGACCCTGACGACCCTCTGCCTGTTGTGGAAGGTATTGTGGCATTGGGCAAGTCCCTGGGGTTGGAGGTGAGTGGCGAGGATGTGGAAGAGTTGGTGGATGACCACAATGAAGAGCTAACCACTGAAGAGCTGGAACTGGAACAGTATCAAACTAGAGTTCAGAAACTTGCTTCACAGGAGGAGGAAGAGGGAGTGGATGAGGTGCCTTCTTCAGAGATTAAGGAAATTTGTGCAATGTGGAATAAGGTGCAGGCATTTGCTGAAAAATATCACCCTGAGCAAGCTGAAACAAGCCATATCTGCAACATGTTCAGTGACAAAACACTGTCCCCCATATCTGCAACATGTTCAGTGACAAAACACTGTCCCATTTTAGGGCCATCTTAAAAAGGCGCCAGAAACAGAGCACTCTTGACAGTTATTTTTCGAGACAATGGTCCAGTGACTCTCAAGCTGGTCCTAGTGGCATTAAAAGAAAAAGAAGGGAAGTAACACCAGAGAGGGACTTGTTACCTTAAGTCCTTATGGAGGGGGACTTCCCTTCCAAACACTAAGCCCTCCCTCCCTCACTCCTTTTCCCAAACTTCCAGATGCCATCAACAATCTTCAATAAAGGTAAGTAAAAATGTTATTTTATATGTTTATTTAAACGTTTATTTAATTGTTTGTATTTATTTATTAATAACTGTACTATGTATGATTGTTGTGTGTATGTAAAACTATAATTAATCTCATTAACCCTTTGACTGTTTCGGTCGTATATATACGTACTTATGACGTAATACGCATAAATTCTAGCGGCCTCAAATCAAGTGGGAGAAAGCTGGTAGGCCCACATGTGAGAGAATGGGTCTGTGTGGTCAGTGTGCGCAGTATAAAAAAAAATCGGGGAGCAAGTGGTGCATTGTGGTATGTTTTTTTTTTTTCAGTAGTCCTTGTTCAGCATGCCTAGCGGTAAGAAATATCCGACTCCCCGGCGAATCTGGGACTCTTCTCTTCCCAAGTGATAGCTCTCACACAGATGGAAGTGTCAGTGAAGATGAATTTCATGGTTTTGAGGAGTTTGTGACCTAAAGTAATGCCCAGGATACCAGAAGGAAGAAAGAAAGAAAGAAAATAAGTAAGTAGGTAGGTAAGTAAGCAGGTAAGTAGGTAGGAAGGACTGTGGGGAAGAAGAGCATGGGACCCCATGGGTGTTGACAGGCAGTGAGGGTGGTGAGTGATGGTATAATATGTCATTTTGACAGCAGAGGCACCCTGACTCAGCATATTATAAGTCCACACACCCACAACAACCAGCTTCCAGAAGCTAATAGAAGTTCTATGAAGTGTCCAGTGACTATATATGTGTATATATAGAAACCAGAAGGAAGGAAGGAAGGACGAGATGAAAGGAAGGAAGGAAAGAAGGAAGGAAGATAGGTAGGAAGGAAGGTATAAAGGAAGGAAGGAATGATGACCCAGACACAAGAACCAGCTTCCAGAAGCTAATAGCAGTTCTAGGCATGTGTCCAGTGACTGTGTGTATATATAGAAACCAGAAGGAAGGAAGGAAGAACGAGATGAAAGGAAGGTAGGAAGGAATGACGACCCAGACGACCATCAACCTAGGATAACTACCTGCTACTACTTTGAAGAAAACTGCTCAGAAGAGGTGCTTTGTGTGTGCACATACACACAATAATACAGAGACACTAGTTTTATGTGTGAGGAATGTAAAACACCACTGTGCATGAAACCATGTTTCAAAGAGTTCCACAAGCTGCAGAACTTTTATGAACATGTCCAGTAACTGTACATTTGTATATATATTATAGAACAATAGTAATAAAAAAAATTTTGTCTTGTTGGTTTGTGTAAACAAGTTTTGTAAACAATATACAGTGGTACCCCGGTTTATGATGGTTTCCAAACTCGCCCTTTTATGTAAGTTTATTTTTTTAAATGCTTTTGTAAGTGTATTTTTGGGGTCTAAAATTTTAGGACTAGTCTATTTTACATTATTTCTTATGGGGATAAATTCGTTTGGTAATGGCACTTGAACAGCATTCTGGAATGAAAAAATATCGTAAACCGGAGTACCACTGTAATGATGATAATGTTTGTGCGGTTATTGTGATGCATACAACGAGTGTACTTTGTACAATATTTTACAATGTTTTCATGTGTTTTATGAGTGTTCATGGTTCAATAGGTTAAGGAAGCAGTATTGTATTATATTTCCCTACAATATATTGGGGCACCAAACTTTCGCGAGGCTTTTGATCCCCCAACCCTCGCGAATGTTGAGGGAGACCTGTATTCCCTTATTGTGCCTATGGAACCCCTGCTTTCTATTGGGTCTATTTTATACTTCCTATCATATATCTTACTGGAGTATGTTACGGTAATGTGTAGATTTAAGACTAGGCCCTTAAGACTTCCATGTATACATGTTATCAGGTATCTCTTCCTCACTCTAAAGTACAATCCAAATGCTTTGAGATATTCCCAGTAGCTAATGCTTTATCAATTTTATGCGAGCAGTAAACAATCTACATATCTTTTCTAGCTACAAAATCTCTCCTACCTTGAACCAAGCCATTAATACCAAGCAATAATCTAAGTGAGAGCACAAGTGATTTGAATAGTGTCACTACTAGCATTATTCCTCTTTTATACAAGTTCTCATTACTCATAATTTTTCTGAATAAGAAGTTAAATACAAAAATAGCATTTTTGAATTCTAAAATTCTGCATACCTGAGATTCGAGGGTCCTCGTCATTAATGCAGAGAGCAATGTCAGAAATTAGGCCCTTCACCTTAACCATGTCATTCAGCACAAGATGGGTAAGTATGGTTAGAGTATTTTGACGAACTTTTGGGGAATCATCTCTTAATCTGTAAAGTGAAATCAAATCAGTACTTGGTATTCACTAGGAATAGTGATTTTGTTTTAAAAATTAGAAACAGTCTCACAAAATTATAAAAAAAAAAAACGATATTAAAAGATAGCCCCATATCTCTGCTAGTGAGGGAAATGATTCATTAAAAATATGGAAAGGAAAGGAAACAATATCTTTGAAATAAAAAAAAAACAGTGCAATTAGTAAAAAACAGCATCCTGGAAAGGAAGATTGGCAGCAGAAAAAGAAAAAGATGATTTTAAAGTCAAGTGAACATTGGTTAGATTAACCCATTAACTGTCCAAATGTATATATACGTTTTTTCCGCTAGTGCTCCGACCTTGATTTTCCCCATAAGAAAGCATGTAAAAAAACATATACGTATATACGTTCGGAGCGCTAGCGGTAAAAACGTATATATACGTTTGGACAGTTAATGGGTTAAGAAGCTGCCACTAAAATGAGGAGAACTGCTGTTTGACTAGTAAACCATATGTACTGTACCTGGCATAGAGGCGTGGGATCCATGGTTCTAACTGATTGGGGAACCTGAAGGAGAGATCTCCTAGAGCAATTACTGTGTTGGCACGAATCACAGCTTCTTCTGACTTCTCCAAAATAGTAAATATCAGCTGCAAAGTGAAATTTGTATTTACTCATACTGTACTTTAATTTGTTAAATTGCTACAACAAAGCATTTCTTGAGGAAAAACTAATAAGACTGACAAAGTGTTGCTGGTCTTTGTAGTGATTCATGCAAAACAGCAAGACAGAAAATAACAAGAAAATGAGAGGATTTTGTGACTGGAGAAACAAGAAAATATGAGCAAGACATTTAAAATACTCTGGGGCATAAACAGGTTAGACAAGGATAATTTTTTGTCATGGATGAAATCAGAACAAGTGTCCACACATCAAACCATAATTTTTCTTTTCAACAAGTCGGCCATCTCCCACCGAGGCAGGGTGACCCAAAAAGAAAGAAAATCCCCAAAAAGAAAATACTTTCATCATCATTCAACACTTTCACCACACTCATGCATAATCACTGTCTTTGCAGAGGTGCTCAGATACGACAGCTGAGAATAGTCCCTCCCAGCTGTCACTATCCCAGACCCCTCCTTTAAAGTACAGGCATTGTACTTCCCATTTCCAGGACTCAAGTCCAACTAAATCAATTAACTGGCTTCCCTGAATCCCTTCACAAAATGTTACCCTGCTCACACTCCAACAGATCGTCATGTCCCAAAAACCATTCGTCTCCATTCACTCCTATCTAACACGCTCACACATGCTTGCTGGAAGTCCAAGCCCCTCGCCCACAAAACCTCCTTTACTCCCTCCCTCCAACCTTTTCTAGGACGACCCCTACCCCGCCTTCCTTCCCCTACAGATTTATACGCTCTCATAAGTCATTCTACTTTGATCCATTCTCTCTAAATGACCAAACCACCTCAACAACCCCTCTTCAGCCCTCTGACAAATACTTTAGTAACTCCACACCTTCTCCTAATTTCCACATTCCGAATTTTCTGCATAATATTTACACCACACATTGCCCTTAGACAGGACATCTCCACTACCTCCAGCCTCCTCCTCGCTGCAGCATTTGCAACCCATGCTTCACACCCATATAAGTGTGTTGGTACCACTATACTTTCGTACATTCCCTTCTTTGCTCCATGGATAACGTTTTTTGTCTCCACAGATACCTCAATGCACCACTCACCTTTTTCCTTCATCAGTTCTATGGTTAACCTCATCCTTCATAAACCCATCTGCTGACATGTCAACCCCCAAATATCTGAAAACATTTACTTCTTCCATAATCCCTCTCTCCAATGTGATATCCAATTTTTCTTTATTTAAATCGTTTGATACCCTCATCACCTTACTCTTATCTATGTTCACTTTCAACTTTCTACCTTTACACACCCTCCTAAACTTGTCCACTAACCTTTGCAACTTTTCTTTAGAATCTCCCATAAGCACAGTATCATCAGCAAAAAGTAACTGTGTCAACTCCCATTTTGCATTTAATTCCCCATAATTTAATCCCACCCCTCTCCCCAACACCCTAGCATTTACTTCTTTTACAACCCCATCTATAAATATTTTTAACAACCATGGTGACATTACACATCCCTGTCTAAGACCTACTTTTACCGGGAAGTAATCTCCATCTCTCCTTCACACCCTAACCTGAGCCTCACTATCCTCATAAAAACTCTTTACAGCCTTCAGTAACTTACTACCTATTCCATACACTTGCAACATTTGCCACATTGCTCCCCTATGCACTCTTATCATATGCCTTTTCTAAATCCATAAATGCAATGAAAACTTCCCTACCTTTATCTAAATACTGTTCACATATATGCTTCACTGTAAACACTTGATCTACACATCCCCTACCCACTCTAAAGCCTCCTTGCTCATCTGCAATCCTACTCTCTGTCTTACCTCTAATTCTTTCAATAATAACCCTGCCATACACTTTACCTGGTATACTCAGTAAACTTATTTCCCTATAATTTTTACACTCTCTTTTATCCCCCTTCCCTTTATATAAAGGAACTATACATGCTCTCTGCCAATCGCTAGGTACCTTCCCCTCTTTCTTACATTTATTAAACAAAAATACCAACCACTCCAGCACTATATCCCCCCCCTGCTTTTAACATTTCTGTCATGATCCCGTCAGTTCCAGCTGCTTTACCCCCTTTCATTCTACATAATGCCTCACGCACCTCCCCCACATTCACATCCTGCTCTTCTTCATTCCTAAACGATGTTGTACCTCCCTGGCCAGTACATGAAATTACCGTCTCCCTTTTTTCATCGACATTTAAAAGTTCCTCAAAATATTCCCGCCATCTACCCAATACCTCCAGCTCCCCATCTACTAACTCCCCTACTCTGTTTTTAACTGACAAATCCATTCGTTCCCTAGGCTTTCTTACCTTGTTTATCTCACTCAAAAATTGTTCTTGTTTTCAGCAAAATTTCTTGACAGAGCCTCTCCCATTCTTTCATCTGGTCTTCTTTTGCACTCTCTTCACCTTTCTTTTACTCTCCATATACTCTGCTCCATATACACTTCTGTTTTGTAAAAACCTCTCATAAGCTACCTTTTTCTCTTTTATCACACCCTTTACTTCTTCATTCCACCACTCACTCCTCTTTCCTCCTGCACCCACCCTCCTATAGCCACAAACTTCTGCCCACATTCTAATACTGCATTTTTAAAACTATCCCAACTCTCTTCAACCCTCCCACTACTCATACTTGCACTAGCCCACCTTTCTGCCAATAGTTGCTTATATCTCACCCCAACTTCCTCCTCCCTTAGTTTATACACTTTTACCTCTCTCTTACTTGCTCTTGCCATTTTCATTTTATCCCATCTAGCTTTTACTCTAACTGTAGCTACAACCAAATAATGATCCAATATATCCGTTGCCACTCTATAAACATGTACATCCTGAAGCCTACCCATCAACCTTTTATCCACCAATACATAATCTAACAAACTACTTTCCTTACGTGCTATATCATACCTTGTACAGTGGACCCTCGGTTAACAAAAACTTCATTACAGAAGCCTGCTCAAGTGCCATTACCGAATGAATTTACTTCCTTAAGAAAAAATGTCATTTAGGTTAGTCTATTTCAGACCCCCAAAAATACACTTCCACAAGCACTTACAATATTATACTTACATAATTGCATGATTTCCAGGGTGTTCGTTAACCGAGGGTCCACTTTATATTTATTTATCCTCTTTTTCATAAAATATGTATTACTTATTACCAAACCTCTTTCTAATAATAATAATAAATACCTAAGTTCACATTCAAAAGTGACAGTACAATCACCAGGATAGTAAGCTCAAGAAAAAAGATGTGCTTTTAACTCGGATTTAAAAGCATGAACAAATACAGTGGACCCTTGGTTTTCATTGAAAATTCATTCCAGAATGCTGTTTGAGTGTCATTACCGAACGAATTTGTTCCCATAAGGACAAATGTAAATTAGATTAGTCATTTCAGAACCCCAAAAATACACTTACAAAAGCTCTTACAGAAATACATTTACATAATTGCTCGAGTTTGGAGGTGAACGAAAACCGAGGGTCCACTGTACTCGACTCTTGAAACACACTGGTAACCTGTTATACAGTCTTGGAGCTACATCAGAAAAGGCTGTTTCTACAAATGATTTCATCCCAGCAGTACAAAGCTCAATCACAGCAATTCACAAAAATTCCTGAGCCCAATGCAAAAGGTACAAGAATATAAGCAAGATACTTGAGTTCACTAAACTTAATAACTTTAAATGTTAATAGGAGTTTAAATTCAATTCTTGTTTTAACAGTGTCAATGTAGGTCATGCAAGTAAGGATTGGCAGGAACTCGAGGGTGGAGGAAAAAATACCAGTCTAGGTGCAAGAGTCAGCAAAGACTTAGATCTTTTAAGTAAATAAGTAAACTCACAAACAATTAAAGAAAAATAAATTCAAATTGAAACAAATGCAGGAAGGTAATTTTTTATACATTTTACTTTATTTTTATATTACTTTACATAGTGAATAAACCTTACCACAAGGGTGGCAAAGGTCCTCACCATGCATTTTCTTTATTAATGACCAATAACCAAAAATCTGATTAAAAAATTAAGTCTTCAAGAAACCAATTTATGATTGCATTTTAGTACTGAACTGTTTTAAACTTTGTTTGCTAACATTCTCAAGCAATCATTACAATAAATTTTTTTTTTCCTTACAGGCAACATTCATCTCAATTCATAAATATATTCTTCTTTACTATGCAGCAAATATTTATTTTAGAGTCATTGATTTCTGATAAAATAAAGATAAAGAAAACAGTTGAAAACAAAGGTTCAATTACACACCTGCAAATTTTCTTCACAGATATCAGAAGAAACCATCATAAATTTTGCCAGAGCTAGAGTTGCTGCTGTTCGTAACTCAGGATCAGGATATTTGCCAGGATTTGAACACACTGCCCAAATCAATGGCCTGTAGGGCAATTTTCAAATTCTAAAATACATTATAGTGGAAAAGATAAAGTTGATAAATCTCAATATGTGACGACTACTACTACTACATAATGCATACTGTGAACCAACAATTTTGAAACCTTAATTGTCATTATTAGATAAGTAAAGCAGCATGCTGTACTTCCTAATATCCATGCAAGACACCTTTTGCAGATGCACTCACTCTCTCTCACACTTACACACTCTCTCTCTTTTGAGAATACATATTCATTTAAGTGATCCTCAAGTGCCTCTGACCAGAGCAGAGTACAGGAAGGCCCCGTTTTTATGGTGGGTTAGGTTCCAGCCTACCGCCGTAAAGGCTTATGCTCTCAGTGGCCCTTATACAGCCAACAACAGCACAACACCACTCTTGACTTATATAATGACATATTTTATTCATCCTAGAGTATATGTCATGTTTCTATGTTATAAATATTGTTTAATATGTCATAGTAGATGAATTGCGATAGATAAATAAGCCGTAGAGTTGATATTAGCGTCATATTTAAGTACAGTGGAACCTCCACTAACGAGCGCATCCACATGCAAGTTTTTTCAGATACGAGCAGTCGATCGGTCGATTTTTTTCTTCCATAGGCGAGCGAAATTTCCAGATGCGAGTGGGCCTCAAGGGAGGTTCCTTGATATTGGTGAGGGGCTCTTGCTTTTGATCTAGGGAATTGGATCTCATTTGTTTGTTGGACTATCTTATTGAAACTTGGGCAATATATGATGGAAAGATGTTTCTTAATGAAGTACACCAAAATTGAAAGAAATCTGACTGCAAATAACGGAGTTCACTTCTCCGCCATAGCCGGCCCTTAGCAGTATATTTTCGTATGGTTTTTATGGTTGTATTCTCGTTTTTTTTGGTCTTAATTGATAGAATGGAAGATATATTACAGAAATAGATATGATTTTGATTGCTTTCACAATGAATAGTACCATGAAATTGAGCTCAAAGTAGCTGAAATGTTTGATTTTTGCCGATGTTCAAGAGTAAACAAATGACGTCACTGTCCAATACCTGTCTGAGTGGCCATTCCAATATGCAGTCACGAATGGGTTGACATTATTTGTATAATTACTACAATAATGCAGTAGTCTGCATAACAGTAAATCTGTTTTTTGTGTGAATAAAAATTCCAAATGAAATTATTATAAGAATACGTACATATTACTACTAATAATAAAATTAATAGATAAGGTGAAGAGAGTGGTGAGAGAGTGCAAAAGAAGAGCGGATGAAAGAATGGGAGAGGCTCTGTCAAGAAATTTTGCTGAAAACAAGAAAAAATTTTGGAGTGAGATAAACAAGGTAAGAAAGCCTAGGGAACGAATGGATTTGTCAGTTAAAAACAGAGTAGGGGAGTTAGTAGATGGGGAGCTGGAGGTATTGGGTAGATGGCGGGAATATTTTGAGGAACTTTTAAATGTCGATGAAAAGAGGGAGGCGATAATTTCATGTACTGGCCAGGGAGGTACAACATCGTTTAGGAGTGAAGAAGAGCAGGATGTGAGTGTGGAGGAGGTGCGTGAGGCATTACGTAGAATGAAAGGGGGTAAAGCAGCTGGAATTGACGGAATCATGACAGAAATGTTAAAAGCAGGGGGGGATATAGTGCTGGAGTGGTTGGTATTTTTGTTTAATAAATGTATGAAAGAGGGGAAGGTACCTAGGGATTGGCAGCGAGCATGTATAGTTCCTTTATATAAAGGGAAGGGGGATAAAGAGAGTGTAAAAATTATAGGGAATAAGTTTACTGAGTATACCAGGTAAAGTGTATGGCAGGGTTATTATTGAAAGAATTAGAGGTAAGACAGAGAGTAGGATTGCAGATGAGCAAGGAGGCTTTAGAGTGGGTAGGGGATGTGTAGATCAAGTGTTTACAGTGAAGCATATATGTGAACAGTATTTAGATAAAGGTAGAGTTTTATTGCATTTATGGATTTAGAAAAGGCATATGATAGTGGATAGGGAGCAATGTGGCAAATGTTGCAAGTGTATGGAATAGGTAGTAAGTTACTGAAGGCTGTAAAGAGTTTTTATGAGGATAGTGAGGCTCAGGTTAGGGTGTGTAGGAGAGAGGGAGATTACTTCCGGTAAAAGTAGGTCTTAGACAGGGATGTGTAATGTCACCATAGTTGTTTAATATATTTATAGATGGGGTTGAAAAAGAAGTAAATGCTAGGGTGTTGGGGAGAGGGTGGGATTAAATTATGGAGAATTAAATGCAAAATGGGAGTTGACACAGTTACTTTTGCTGATGATACTGTGCTTATAGGAAATTCTAAAGAAAAGTTGCAAAGGTTAGTGGACGAGTTTGGGAGTGTGTGAAGGTAGAAAGTTAAAAGTGAACATAGATAAGAGTAAGGTGATGAGGGTATAAACGATTTAAATAAAGAAAAATTGGATATCACATTGAGAGAGGGATTATGGAAGAAGTAAATGTTTTCAGATATTTGGGAGTTGACGTGTCAGCGGATGGGTTTATGAAGGATGAGGTTAACCATAGAATTGATGAAGGAAAAAGGTGAGTGGTGCATTGAGGTATCTGTGGAGACAAAAACGTTATCCATGGAGGCAAAGAAGGGAATGTACAAAAGTATAGTGGTACCAACACTCTTATATGGGTGTGAAGCATGGGTTGCAAATGCTGCAGCGAGGAGGAGGCTGGAGGCAGTGGAGATGTCCTGTCTAAGGGCAATGTGTGGTGTAAATATTATGCAGAAAATTCGAATGTGGAAATTAGGAGAAGGTGTGGAGTTACTAAAAGTATTTGTCAGAGGGCTGAAGAGGGGTTGTTGAGGTGGTTTGGTCATTTAGAGAGAATGGATCAAAGTAGAATGACTTGGAGACGTATAAATCTGTAGGGAAGGAAGGCGGGGTAGGGGTCGTCCTAGAAAAGGTTGGAGGGAAGGGGTAAAGGAGGTTTTGTGGGCGAGGGCTTGGACTTCCAGCAAGCATGTGTGAGCGTGTTAGATAGGAGTGAATGGAGACGAATGGTTTTGGGACATGACGATCTGTTGGAGTGTGAGCAGGGTAACATTTTGTGAAGGGATTCAGGGAAACCAGTTAATTGATTTAGTTGGACTTGAGTCCTGGAAATGGGAAGTACAATGCCTGCACTTTAAAGGAGGGTCTGAGATAGTGACAGCTGGGAAGGACTTTTCTCAGCTGTCGTATCTGAGCTCCTCTGCAAAGACAGTGATTATGTATGAGTGTGGTGAAAGTGTTGAATGATGATGAAAGTTTTTTTTTTTTTTCTTTTTGGGGATTTTCTTTCTTTTTGGGTCACCCTGCCTCGGTGGGAGACAGCCGACTTGTTGAAAAAAAAAAAAAAAAAAAAAAAAAATGTATAATTCTAGGTAGTAGGTTGGTAGACAGCAACCACCCAGGGAGGTACTACCGTCCTGCCAAGTGAGTGTAAAACAAAAGCCTGTAATTGTTTTACATAATGGTAGGATTGCTAGTGTCTTTTTTCTGTCTCATAAACATGCAAGATTTCAGGTACATCTTGCTACTTCTACTTACACTTAGGTCACACTACACATTCATGTACAAGCATATATATACACACCCCTCTGGGTTTTCTTCTATTTTCTTACTAGTTCTTGTTCTTATTTCCTCTTATCTCCATGAGGAAGTGGAACAGAATTCTTCCTCCGTAAGCCATGCGTGTCGTAAGAAGCGACTAAAATGCCAGGAGCAAGGGGCTAGTAACCCCTTCTCCTGTATATATTACTAAATGTAAAAGGGGAAACTTTCGTTTTTTCATTTTGGGCCACCCGCTTCGGTGGGAAACGGCCGACGTGTTGAAAGAAGAAGAAGAATATGTATAATATAATAATTTAATATAATAAATTTTGTTTTTCAACAAGTCAGCAGTCTCCCACTGAAGCAGGGTGACCCAAAAAGAAAGAAAATCACCCCCAAAAAAATACTTTCATCATCATTCAACACTTTCACCACACTCATACATAATCACTGTCTTTGCAGACGCGCTCAGATACGACAGCTGAGAATAGTCCCTCCCAGCTGTCACTATCCCAGACCCCTCCTTTAAAGTGCAGGCACTGTACTTTCCATTTCCAGGACTTAAGTCCAACTAAATCAATTAACTGGTTTCCATGAATCCCTTCACAAAATATTACCCTGCTCACACTCCAACAGCTCGTCAGGTCCCAAAAACCATTCGTCTACATTCACTCCTATCTAACACGCTCACACATGCTTGCTGGAAGTGCAAGCCCCTCGCCCACAAAACCTCCTTTACCCCCTCCCTCCAACCTTTTCTAGGACGACCCCTACAACGCCTTCCTTTCCCTACAGATTTATACGCTCTCCAAGTCAATCTACTTTGATCCATTCTCTCTAAATGACCAAACCACCTCAACAACCCCTCTTCAGCCCTCTGACAAATACTTTTAGTAACTCCACACATTTTCCTAATTTCCACATTCCAAATTTTCTGCATAATATTTACACCACACATTGCCCTTAGACAGGACATCTCCACTGCCTCCAGCCTCCTCCTCGCTGCAGCATTTGCAATCCATGCTTCACACCCATTTATGAGTGTTGGTACCACTATACTTTCGTACATTTCCTTCTTTGCCTCCATGGATAACGTTTTTTGTCTCCACAGATACCTCAATGCACCACTCACCTTTTTTCCTTCATCAATTCTATGGTTAACCTCATCCTTCATAAACCCATCCGCTGACATGTTAACTCCCAAATATCTGAAAACATTTACTTCTTCCATAATCCCTCTCTCCAATGTGATATCCAATTTTTCTTTATTTAAATCGTTTGATACCCTCATCACCTTACTCTTATCTATGTTCACTTTCAACTTTCTACCTTTACACACCCTCCCAAACTCGCCCACTAACCTTTGCAACTTTTCTTTAGAATCTCCCATTAGCACAGTATCATCAGCAAAAAGTAACTGTGTCAACTCCCATTTTGCATTTAATTCCCCATAATTTAATCCCACCCCTCTCCCCAACACCCTAGCATTTACTTCTTTTACAACCCCATCTATAAATATACTAAACAACCATGGTGACATTACACATCTCTGTCTAAGACCTATTTTTACCGGGAAGTAATCTCCCTCTCTCCTACACACCCTAACCTGAGCCTCACTATCCTCATAAAAACTCTTTACAGCCTTCAGTAACTTACTACCTATTCCATACACTTGCAACATTTGCCACATTGCTCCCCTATCCACTCTATCATATGCCTTTTCTAAATCCATAAATGCAATGAAAACTTCTCTACCTTTATCTAAATACTGTTCACATATATGCTTCACTGTAAACACTTGATCTACACATCCCCTACCCACTCTAAAGCCTCCTTGCTCATCTGCAATCCTACTCTCTGTCTTACCTCTAATTCTTTCAATAATAACCCTGCCATACACTTTACCTGGTATACTCAGTAAACTTCTTCTCCTATAATTTTTACACTCTCTTACACTCCAGCACTATATCAACCCCTGCTTTTAACATTTCTGTCATGATTCCGTCAATTCCAGCTGCTTTACCCCCTTTCATTCTACGTAATGCCTCACGCACCTCCCCCACACTCACATCCTGCTCTTCTTCACTCCTAAACGATGTTGTACCTCCTGACCAGTACATGAAATTACCGCCTCCCTTTTTTCATCGACATTTAAAAGTTCCTCAAAATATTCCCGCCATCTACCCAATACCTCCAGCTCCCCATCTACTAACTTCAATACTCTGTTTTTAACTGACAAATCCATTCGTTCCCTAGGCTTTCTTACCTTGTTTATCTCATTCCAAATTTTTTTCTTGTTTTCAGCAAAATTTCTTGACAGAGCCTCTCCCATTCTTTCATCCGCTCTTCTTTTGCACTCTCTCACCACTCTCTTCACCTTTCTTTTACTCTCCATATACTCTGCTCTTCTATTAACACTTCGGTTTTGTAAAAACCTCTCATAAGCTACCTTTTTCTCTTTTATCACACCCTTTACTTCTTCATTCCACCACTCACTCCTCTTTCCTCCTGCACCCACCCTCCTATAGCCACAAACTTCTGCCCCACATTCTAATACTGCATTTTTAAAACTATCCCAACTCTCTTCAACCCCCCCCACTACTCCTACTTGCACTAGCCCACCTTTCTGCCAATAGTTGCTTATATCTCACCCTAACTTCCTCCTCCCTTAGTTTATACACTTTTACCTCTCTCTTACTTGCTGTTGCCATTTTCTTTTTGTCCCATCTACCTTTTACTATAACTGTAGCTACAACCAAATAATGATCTGATATATCTGTTGCCCCTCTATAAATATGTACATCCTGAAGCCTACTCATCAACCTTTTATCCACCAATACATAATCCAACAAACTGCTTTTCTTACCTGCTATATCATACCTTGTATATTTATTTATCCTCTTTTCATAAAATATGTATTACTTATTACCAAACCTCTTTCTACACATAGCTCAATTAATGGTTCCCCATTTACATTTACCCCTGGCACCCTAAATTTACCTACTACTCCATCCACAACATTTTTACCCACTTTAGCATTAAGATCCCCAACCACAATTACTCTCTCACTTGGTTCAAAACTCCCCACACACTCACTCAACATTTCCCAAAATCTCTCTCTCTCCTCTACATTTCTCTCTTCTCCAGGTGCATAAACACTTACTATAACCCACTTTTCACATCCAACCTTTATTTTACTCCACATAATCCTTGAATTTATACATTTATATTCCTCTTACCTGCCATAACTGATTATTCAACATTATTGCCACTCCTTTAGCTCTAACTCTATTTGAAACCCATGACCTAATCCCATTTATTTCTCCCCACTGAAACTCTCCTACCCCCTTCAGCTTTGTCTCACTTAAAAGCCAGGACATCCAGCTTCTTTTCATTCATAACATCTACAATCATCTCTTTCTTATCATTCGCACAACATCCACGCACATTCAAACATCCCACTTTGACGGTTTTCTTCTTTTTCTTTTTAGTAAGCTATACAGGAAAAGGGGTTACTAGCCCATTGTTCCCGGCATTTTAGTTGACTTTTACAACACGCATGGCTTACGGAGGAAAGATTCTTATTCCACTTCCCCATGGATATGAAAGGAAAAGCAATAAGAACAAGAACTATTAAGATAAAATCAAAGAAAACTCAGATGAGGGTGTATACATAAACGTGTACATGTTTGCGTAGCGTGACCTAAGTGTAAGTAGAAGTAGCAAGACGTACCTGAAATCTTGCATGTTTATGAGACAGAAAAAAGACACCAGCAATCCTACCATCATGTAAAACAAACACAGGCTTTTGTTTTACACTCACTTGGCAGGACGGTAGTACACTGTACCTCCCTGGGTGGTTGCTGACTACCAACCTACTACCTGTAATAATAATAATAATAATAATAATAATAATAATAATAATACTATAAGTGAGTTTCAGATCGCCACCACAAGATGGCAGTGTGTATCAAAACAATGCTGCACCTCCGCCTCCACTAACACTACTCACATACGTAATATTTCATTCAATCTAGTGTATATATCATGTTTCTATGTTATTAATATTGTTTATTATGTCATAGTGGATGAATTGTGATAGATAAATAAGCCATAGAGTTGATATTAGGGAAATTAGTGAAGTATTTTGTGGTGCCTGGAATTCCACTGGAATGGACTAATTCCATTTCAATTAATTTAAATGAGGAAAACTGACTCTGCAAACGAGCAAATCCAGTTGCGAGCAAGGTCATGGAACGGATTAAACTCGTTAGTGGAGGTTCCACTGTATCTTGTCCTGTCTCCAAACAAACTCTCCTGCCTCTCCATATGCCAACAAGTCTTCAATAAAGGTAAAACTGATTTAAATGTTCATTTATCAATTAAAATTAGTGCTTTATATTTATTTCTCATTGTTTTCTGTATGTAAAACTATAGTATTTATTCTGTAAAAAAATGAATTTTTTGTGAATATTTTTGGGTGGAAACGGATTAATTGTATTTACACTTATTTCTGGGAAATGTTTGGCTTTGTCAGTAGTTGAGCCTAGCCCCTGGAAGGATTATGCTCATACTGGGGTCCATTATGAAATATCAGTTAACTCTTAAGCTTGAAATTGGAAATTTCAAGCGTACAGGTTGAGCTCATGGAGATGTAAACAAACTGAAAGAAATGCACGCAGATGCCATAATAGCTAAATCAGACAAATTAAAATTTTGGGTATAATTTGAAACTCCATATTGCGAAGCACTGTAAAGCAGGGCCATCCTGTATAGCATTTAACTTCATTGACAGCTATGGGAAATATTGTTGGCTTGTAGTTCGAAAAAAAAAAAAAAATATGCAGTGTAACTTTAAAAGACTTGAAACTTTGGAAATTTCAAGACGTAATCAAGAGAGATGTGGAGCTCATGGAAGATGTAAACAAACTGAAAGAAAGTGGCACGCAGATGCCATAATAGCAAATCAGGAGCCAAATTAAAATTTTTTGGGTATAATTTGAAACTTCCATATTAGCGAAGCACTGTAAAGCAGGGCCATCCTGTATAGCCATTTAACTTCATTGAACAGCTATAGATGCAGCTAAACATTGTTGGCATTGTAATGCATGCCCAAAATATCTTTTTTATTTCAAATAAGGTTTTTTATGCTATGACTTGACTAACTGGTCCTATCATATTAACATCTGTTTGGAAACACACTTTATTCTTTATTTTAAATAAATTTCCAGTCAATGATAAACAATGTACGGTACTATAAATAATAGTCACAGTACTAGACAAGTACATGTACATGTACAATATGCATAAGTGACAAAAAAAAAAAAAAAAAAAAAAAAAAATTACCTACCTGACAGTACCCAAAAGGTTGTCCCCAGTGATGAGCTCAGTCTCACATATTGAACGAATATACTCTGCCTCCATATCATCAGCCACAGCACCCGTAAGTCCCATTTCTTCATCCATGTCTCCTTCTTGTGACCCCTGAAAAAATAATGAACCTGAGTTCACTTGAATATTAAAATCCATAGACACTAAGGTTGCTAAAAGATACTAAGAATTTTGACAAAGAAAATTTCTCTAGGTGGAAACTTATATTTACATTTATAAATGGCAATAATCATGAGATATAAGTGGAAACTTACTAAAACTGCTGTATGTGATTGTTACATTAATATAACTTTAGAATTAGTAAAAATTGATCTGTAAATTCACTTAATACAGTACAGGGCAGACATAGTATCAAATAGTGACATTTTGTTATTCCTAAACTTAAGTTACTGTACCCAGTTAACCAGAATCTGAGTCATGATTGTAATTTGCATATATAAACTAGCTTTATTCACTAAAATAGTATGAGAATTCAGGTTATTTTGTAATAAGCAAGATTTCACCCTGTAAGTGAATGTAACAACATAATGCTTACTAATCTAGATGCCTCTGTTGCAGAGGTTGCATGTGACTTTCTTCTGCTCTTTCTTTTCTTTTTAATCTTCTTCTCTGTTTCCATTTCTTCTTTAAGGAAATTTCTTCTCTTTAGCTCTGAGAATATGAAAGTATCGAGATGAATCAGTTGCCGCAAAGCCACATGGCCTATGACCACATAGAAGCGAGATAAAACTCCCATGGGCACTTTAAGTGTGTTTCCCTGAAAGCAAAGATAATGTCAGTATTGCTACAAAATTACAGAAAAAAAATATAACCAGCTAGATAAAAAGAAAGCAAAACATCGTCTAAAACATCATTTCGGAAAAAAAGTGAAATAAAATTCAAATATTAAAAGTGACAGATATAAACAAATTAGACAGAGTTATGTAACATACACACTAAATAAAAAATATATACTTCTTCTCTCAACAAACCGGCCATATCTCCATGGGAAAGTGGAACAGAATTCTTCCTCCGTAAGCCATGTGTGTCTTAAGAGTTGACTAAAATGCAGGGAGCAAGGGGCTAGTAACCCCTTCTCCTGTATACATTACTTAAGTTAAAAAGATGGTTTTTCTCTTTTGGCCACCCCGCCTTGGTGGGAAACGGCCGATTTGTTGAAAGAAAAAGAATAGCACAGTGGACCCCCGGTGATCGTGAATTATTCGTTCCAGAATGCTGTTCAAGTGCTGTTACCAAACGAATTTGTTCCCATAAGGAATAATGTAAATTAGACTAGTCCTTTTAGACCCCCAAATATACACTTACAAAAATACACTTACATAATTGTTCAAGTTTGGAGCATTACGAAAACCGGGGGTCCACTGTATATGTATATATATTGCTATTGATATTGTTTTAATGTCACCTTTGCACCATTTATAACATTTCTGGTGTACTTTTAAATGTTTATACAGTACATATTGTAATAAACAGAACAGAGGAAATCAGCTCTAATATACATTACAGTGGACCCTCGCTATTCGAACACTCCAACACTCACCTCATTCCAGAATGCTGTTCAAGTGCTGTTACCAAACGAATTCATTCCCATAAGGAATGATGTAATTAGATTAGTCCATTTCAGACCCCCAAAAATACACTTATAAAAGCACTTACAATAATAAACTTACATAAAAGGGTGAGTTTTGGAGTGTTCGAATAGCGAGGGTCCACTGTACTTATGTATGCATATTGGTCAGAGAACACGTCGTAAGTCTGAGTCCTCAGTAAATGGGTATGTCACTAAGTGATGAGAGGCTGCATTGTACTGTCTGTTTGGTAAGTTAACATTTTCTGTTCATTCTAAAAAAATACTTATCAATCTTTTGTATTATTTCATTTATTGGAGTTATGTTACAAGGTTCAATTTGTTAATAGATGACAATGCAGCATATATAATATAATCAAGAAATTTGCTAAGAACAGTATGGATGAGCATAAATAAGTCAGAATATGTGCAAAGAAGAGCTACAAAATGGCTACTAGAGATAGAAATACAGTGGACCCCCGGTTTTCGTCCGGTGCGGAAATCGTACAATTCAGATTTCGAGCACTTTTTTCGGATAAATTTTACACCGGGTTCCATACATCCGCTTGGAAATCGTCCGTACCAGACGCATCCGACTGGACCGCTCATACGTTCGTGATTCACTCTTGGGCACATTAAATGTCTTATTTTATGTTAATATAGATATTTTCATTAATCCATCTATGATATTTTCTTCAAAATTATATAAGAAACACGTTATATTGCATATAAACATGCAATGTTCATATGCTATAGAGGGGTAGTAGTCGGTGGAGGGAAAACATTACGTTTTCTCTGGTCGAGCATTAGAGAAAACTATGAATCTGCATCTGGCCCAGTCACCGCCCTTAATACATAGCGCTTTTGTTTACAATTCTCGGCATGAATTATTCATTACTTCTCCCTTTGTTTATGATGGCATCTAAAGGTAGTTCTTTCTTCTTTCAACAAATCGGCCGTTTCCCACCAAGGCGGGGTGGCCCAAAGAGAAAAACAAAAGTTTCTCTTTTTAACTTTAGTAATGTATACAGGAGAAGGGGTTACTAGCAAGGGGCTAAAGGTAGTTGTTAGAAACAATTAAACTCAGTGAACATGGTATGTCGATGGAAATAATATGGCTCTGGGCAGCATTAAATATTATGTAGCTATGTAGCCCAGGCTACCTACCGGCTACCTACACCTGACTTCCAACAAATAAGTACTACTCACCTCTCGCCCTACATTAAGATTACAAATATTTTAAGGTAAGTAATGAATGTACTGTGTATATATTTTACTTTTTAATGTGTTTTTAATGCCTAGTTCTATTACTAACTTAATATAAGTTAGTGTAAACTTGACAACCCTATGCCTGTTGTGGAATCTAATGTGGCCTTGGGGAAGTCCATGGGGTTGGATGTAAGTGGCCAGGATGTGGAAGAGTTGGTGGACGACCACAGGAAAGAGCTAACCACTGAAGAGCTGCAACACTATAGTTATTCTCTATAAAATGTATTTTTTGTTAATATTTTTGGGTGTCTGGAACGGATTAATTGGATTTACATTATTTCTTATGGGAAATATTACTTCGGTTTCCGTCCATTACGGATTTGGGCCAACCTTCTGGAACGGACTAAGGACGAAAACCAGGGTATTACTGTTTGAGTTACAATGAAAGGCTGAAAACATTAAAAACATTAAAGATACCTATGTTTGCTGATAAGTGGAAGACACTATGTATGCAGTAAAACCTTTACTGCAACATTTCATCACAGACTGGCAACACTGTAGTAAGGATTTCACTGCAAACTTAAGTGTCTTTCTCAGTGAACACAGTATGTAAGCAATCAACTTAGGGTTTATGACAGGCTGATTATGAACGCACACTATAAATAAAGTTAAATTTGTATGACATAATTCTTTTATAAACATTAACACTGTATGTATTAGCAGTAATAAACTCCAGTATTATGCTACAAATAACACTGTTTTGTAGCACTTCACAAGAAGTAAATGCAGCATCACATGCCCGGCAATATGTTGCCACGTGAAAACTCCCTGTATGTTTGGTATAATTTGGTAAGGAAATGTGGTTTATTTTTACCAATGTTGATATGTTAATGGAAGGTCAGGGTGGTGGTAGGTGATGGTGGTGTGTATATTTATGTCTGGGGAAGGAGGGTGAAATGTGCATAAGATATTTCTATACAATGTTTGTCCTCCAACCTGTGATGGAGTACATTCACTTTCTGGCTCAGGGTCTTCATTATGGAGGTCCAACATAACTTTGCTCATCTCTTTTATAATCTCTCCACATATAAGGTCTGGATGTTCAGCCAGCTGTGGACAGAAAATCAGTTCTATTAATATATTTTTAGGCAAAATTATTAATTTAAAATTCTAAGGTCTGTGCACAATACAATATTACTCACAAAATATACTGTATAATCTAACTGTGGTACTATAGTGTATTTCTGGAAAGATTAAAAAATAAAAATTCAGTCTAAAAAGTGCACTTACAGTAAAAAGAATAAATTGCTGCTATACAGTGGACCATTGGTTTTCATGAATTTTGGTTATCGGCAACTTTTTTCGTCAAAATATAGCCTTGGTTTTCGTTATTTCCCTTGGATTTCAGGAGTTGTACGGAACATGCCTCAGTGGCGACGTGCACACAAAGCCTCCCACAGACGCATTCAGGGTCAGTCTGGCATTGTTTCTCGGCGAGTGAGCATCACCCCGGGCGTTCGTACGAAACATTTCGTAATAATCTATTGTTTTTTGTGCTTGCAACTGCTAAATAAGCCACCATGGGCCCAAAGAAAGCACCTAGTACTAGCCCTTTGGTAAAGGTGAGAAACAAAATAGAATTAAAGAAAGAAGAGGAGGGAAGAGAGAGGAAAGAAGGTGCCTTCTTCAACGATTAAGGACATTTGTGCAAAGTGGAGTGAGGTGCAAACATTTGTGAAGGAACATCACCCTAACAAAGCTGTTGCAGGCCGTGTCTGCGACATGTTCAATGACAATGCCTTGTCCCATTTTAGGCAAATCTTAAAGAGATGCCAGAAACAGAGCTCTCTGGAACAATTTTTTGGGCGACAGGAGTCCAGTGACTTTCAAGCTGGTCCTAGTGCCATTAAAAAACAAAGAAGGGAAGTAACCCCGGATAAGGACTCGGTACCTAAATTCTTTATGGAAGGAGATTACCCTTCCAAACAATAGTAACTTCTCTCCTCCCTCTCCCCTCCTCCCGTCTTCCATACACCAACAAGAGTCTTCAATAAAGGTAAGTGTGATGTTATTATTGCTTTATAATACTTTGTCATTCTTTTTTGTATGTAAATCTATATTTAATCCCTAAAAAAAATATTTTTTGTTAATACTTTTGGATGTCTGGAACAGATTAATTGGATTTACATTATTTTTTATGGGGAAAATGGTTTCTGTTTTCGGCAGACTCTCTGGAACGAATTAATCACGAAAACCAAGGGACCACTGTACCTTTAAAATTTTCCAACAGTAAAGATATTGATAATCTAAATGCATTGAGATGCAATTGCTCTGCACATGAAAATCTAAAGATACAGTACATCTCTCGATAACAATTTTTTTTTTTAACATTCCGGCCATTTCCTACTGAGGTAGGGCAACCCCAAAGAAGAAAACTTTTGCTGTTACTCATTCAATTACTGTCTTGCCAGAAGGATATCAACATCACAGTTCAACTAACCCTCCAAAATCACAAAATCCCTACCCCTCCTTCAGAGTGCAGGCAATGAACTTCACACATCCAAGACTCAAGTGTGGCTAAGCAGTTTTCCTGAATCCCTTCATAAATGTTACCTAGCTCACACTCCAACAGCGCATCAAATCATAAAAACCACTTGTCTCCAATCACTCCTATCTTGGATGTATAAGCCTCTAGAACTCAAATCGTCCTTTACCTCCACCCTCCAACCTTTCCTATAACAACCCCTTACCCTTCCTTCCCTCCACCTGATTTATATACCCTCCTAGTCAGCATTCATATTATAAAAAAATCAGTAACCATTTACCCCATTATCATTACCGTAATCAGAAGGAAGCACTTAACCCATGGGTTTGATCCAAGGAAGAAAGGTTCACTTTCTTGGATCAAGAGCCTTTATCTGGCATGAGAGGACCTTTTCCTAAATTTGGAAAAATAAAAGTGATGGTGCAACGGCACAGCTGTCAGGTAAATTAGGCAAGGACACAGCTACTAATTACCAAACTCATGTGGTTCTGATCTCTGGTAGCAATGACTTTATGGGTCTACCTGGAGAGAATTCCAGGGGTCAACGCCCCCGCGGCCCGGTCTGTGACCAGTGACAAGTGATAACCACAGAAAATTATTGTTATCCTTTGAAGATTGCCCTGCTAATATGAATACCAAGCAAAGCACTTCTGAACCTACGTGCTTAAAGCATTGAACAAACCGACTGTATCCCAACGAGCCAGCAAAAATATTTGATTTCTGCTGATATTCCTGAGGATGGGTAAGACTTCCCTACACCCCATGGTCTGTTTTATGGGGTTTTAATAGGTCTGATTCAATTACTGAGATGCTGTAAACCATCGGCAAAATCACCAATGCTTAAAAGGTACCCAGACTACTAATCCTGCACCTGTGTAATTCTGTTAGCTTTCCATCATATTTCACATTTTTGGTTTCATTACCTTCAGAAAAACTACCATTCAAAAGGGATTTTCTTTTTTGAAAAATGTGACACTCTGAGCACTTTTAATTTCTGGGGTCTGAACATTGAAAGGATTAAAATATTTAAACAGATATTTCTAAGTAACTGTAAACCCACCGCATAAATCGTTGACACAGCCTCTACAGCCATGGGAGAATACTGACGATCTTGGAGAACTGTTAAGCATTTAACAAGGATCTTCCTGAGACACTCAAAAATTTCATGGTTACGATCCAAGCTGAAATTAAATGGTTTACTTTAGGGTATGTTGTATACAAGGAAACTTTAAATATTGTACATACTGTAATCACATTTTAGAGTATAACTAACCATTTTTTTTTACATTTTACCTTTGAAAAGCAACAGCTTGCACTTATCAGTATTTATCTTTAACTTTATATTATTTCACATTGCCTTATATGTTACTGTACTCTTTCATCCTTCAAGCAATCCTTTATTAACTTTTCTAACAATATTAAATCAGAATAACAAGTCAGTAAAGATAATGGTTTTCCAACCAACTCTCCTCTTAATCTCACTTGTTCAATTTTTATTTAACCCTTTCACTGTCAGTCCCATAATATTACGGCTTGCAAGCCAGTGTCGGTCCCGTAATAGTACGCCAAAATTCTAGTGGCTTCAAATTTTGTGGGAGAAAGCTGATAGGCTTACATATGAGAGAATGGGTCTGAGTGGTCAGTGTGCAGAGCATAAAAAAAATCCTACAGCACACAGTGCATAATGAAAAAAAAAAAAAAAAACACGACCATGTTTTTTGTTTAAAACAGTAACTTTGCGGTATATTTTCGTATGGTATTTATGGTTGTAGTCTAGTTTTCCTGGTCTCATTTGATAGAATGAAAGATATATTACAGAACTAGAGATAATTTTGAATGGTTTACAGACTACAAGTACCTTGAAATTGAGCTCAAAGTAGCAGAAATGTTTGATTTTTGCCGATGTTCAAGAGTAAACATATCCTGTCACGTGTCCAATACACATCAACTGGTGGGTCTAATATACATTCAGAAATGCGCTATTATTATTATTTATTTATACCATTTTTACAATAATGCACTAGTCTGCATAACAGTAAATATATGTTTTGTGTAAATAAAAATTAAAAATGGAAAGCAAGCGTAATGTAAGAGGGGCCTGGAGACATAACTAATAAAGAGAGAAAATATTATTTTAGTGTTAGGAATGTTTGCATTGTTAATTCTGGACCCTATTTTGAAATTGGCCTTCCCTGAATTGTGTATGAAATTGGCCAAATTACCAATTTCTTATCACTTTATTGGGTAGTTGATATCGGTAAATGGGCAGTTTCTTGTTCTCAATCGATTTAACAAAAGAAGTTCTAGCGAAATAGCAATGAGTTTGGGCAACTGGAACAATGGAATTGGCCGAAAATAGGGCTCAAAGTGGGCAAAATCGCCGATTCATAAATATTGCCAAGAACGCTAACTACGCGAGAGCGTAATTCCACAAATTTTTCATCAAATTTCGTACTTTTGGTGTCATTACCACCGGGAAAATATTCTCTGTCATTTCATAAGAATTTTTTTTTTAAATTCTTCGACAGTGAGAGCTAGTTTGCGAGTAGGGGTCTAAACAGTGAAAGGGTTAAACTCAGCCATTTTCCCCACAAAGGAGGAGTGAACCAAAGACGAAAACATACACCTCCTGGTAACTAGAAGGCAAATAAATGATAACACTTGCCTATTAGTTTCCTTTCCAGAATGGTAGTGACATTACAATCCAATGTTGACCCAATGAACTGCAACATCCCCTTTCCTATCCAAAGTGTAGGCACTTTTCCTAAACCCCTTTATAAAGTCATTGCCTTTCTCACATTCCAAAACATGTACAATCCTGTGGACTCTGTCCCCATTGAGTCTCATCTCTAATGTGCTCTCACATGCCTTGTAAATGTTTAAGCACCCACCTATCAGCACCACTTTCTTTCCTACACATCTGTCTCCCAGTCATCCAGGTTTTATACACCTGGCACAGAGTTCTGCTCCAGTAACTACAAATAAGTAAACACAAATAGGTAAAACAAAAATTAGCTATCCATATTGCTCTATTCTTTCTATGTGACAAACCATTTCAACAGGGCTTCGACATATTTAGAGCATGTTTTTCATACCAGCATCCCATCTTTGATCTAGCACATGCACATACAGGCATGTGTTAGATCAAAGCAAGTAGAGACAAACTGTTTTTTAGGGCTTTGATGACTATTGGAGTATGAATAAGGTAATATTTTTGAAAAGATTCAGGGGAAGTGGTACGCTTCACTTGAGATCTAGCAGTAGGAAGTACAGTGCCTGCACTCAGAGGAATGGGCAAATATGCTGTGGTTCAGTGGGTCATTTGGATTGTGATATCTGTGCACCTCTGGAAAGATAGCTAAGGAATGAGTAATAGTATTTTTTTTTTTGGGTCACTCTTAGTAGGAAATAGTAAGCTAAAAAAAAAAATTATTATGTTCATGAATTCATTTAAACAGTTGCTTATTTAATAAGAATAAACTTTACCGATATGGTGCCATAGGTGCATCAGTCTTGGGTTTTGGAACAGCTAATTTAAGAAGTGCAGTACAAGTCTCCTTTGCGAGTGCTAAATCTTGTTCTCCTCGTTCTCCTAGGCCTGAGTTGACTAGCACACTTATGTTACTTGAGATGATACTAGCTTCTGAACTGAAAAATTTAAAACATTCAGCTAAAAAAAAAATGCAATTGGCAACAAAAACCCAACTAGGTTAACATTTCACATTAATCTTATAATCTTCTCATATTGACAACAGGTTCTATGTTATGAACTCTAACTTTTAACACATTAACTGTCCAAACGTATATATACGTTTATACCGCTAGCGCTCCGAACGTATATATACTTTTTTTTACATGCTTTCTTATGGGGAAAATCAAGGTCGGAGCGCTAGCAGTAAAAACGTATATATACGTTTGGACAGTTAATGGGTTAAACAGTATTCCTTAATAGCTTATGAGAGGTTTTTACAAAGCAGAAGTGATATAAGAAGGGCAGAGTATATGGAGAGTAAAAAAAAGGTGAAGAGAGTGGTGAAAGAGTGCAAAAAGAAAGCAAATGATAGAGTGGGAGAGGCACTGTCAAGAACTTTTGCTGAGAATAAGAAAAATTTTTGGAGTGAGATAAACAAGTTAAGAAAGCCTAGGGAATGAATGGATTTGCCAGTTAAAAACAGAGTAGGGGAGTTAGTAGATGGGGAACTGGAGATATTGGGCAGATGGCAGGAATATTTTGAGGAACTTTTAAATGTCGATGAAGAATGGGAGGCGGTAATTTCATGCACTGGCCAGGGAGGTATAACATCTTCTAGGAGTGAAGACGAGCAGGATGTGAGTGTGGAGGAGGTGCGTGAGGCATTAAGTAGAATGAAAGAGGGTAAAGCAGCTGGAACTGATGGGATCATGACAGAAATGTTAAAAGCAGGGGGAGATATAGTGTTGGAGTGGTTGATATTTTTGTTTAATAAATGTATGCAAGAAGGGAAGGCACCTAGGGATAAGAAGAGAGCGTATATAATTCCTTTATATAAAGGGAAGGGGGACAAAAGAGATTGTAAAAATTATAGGGGAATAACTTTACTGAGTATTGAAAGAATTAAGAGGTAAGACAGAGAGCAGGATTGCAGATGAGCAAGGAGGCTTTAGAATGGATAGGGGATATGTAGATCAAGTGTTTACATTGAAGCCTATATGTGAACACTATTTAGATAAAGGTAAGGAAGTTTTCATAGCATTTATGGATTTAGAAAAGGCATATGATAGAGTGGACAGGGAAGCAATTTGGCAGATGTTGCAAGTGTATGGAACAGGTAGTAAGTTACTAAATGCTGTAAAGAGTTTTTATGAGGATAGTGAGGCTCAGGTTAGGGTGTGTAGGAGAGAGATTACTTCCCAGTAATGGTGACATTACACAGGGATGTGTAATGTCACCATGGTTAACATATTTATAGATGGGATTGTAAGAGAAGTAAATGCTAGGGTGTTAAGCAGAGGGGTGGGATTAAATTACGTATGAGGCATCAAATACAAAATGGGAGTTGACAGTTACTTTTTGCTGATGATACCGTGCTTTTGGGGATTCTAAAGAAAAGTTGCAAAGGTTAGTGGACGAGTTTGGAAGGGTGTGTAAAGGTAGAAAGTTGAAAGTGAACATACATAAGAGTAAGGTGATGAGGGTATCAAAAGATTTATATATAGAAATATTGGATATCACATTGGAGGGAGTATGGAAGAAGTGAATATTTTCAGATATTTGGGAGTTGACTTGTCAGTGGATGGGTTTATGAAGGATGAGGTAAACCATAGAACTGATGAAGGAAAAAAGGGGAGTGGTGCATTTAGGTACCTGTGGAGACAAAGAACATTATCCATGGAGGCAAAGAAAGGAATGTACAATAGTATAGTGGTACCAACACTCTTATATGAGTGTGAAGATGGATTGTAAATGCTGCAGCAAGGAGGATGCTGGAGGCAGTGGAGATGTCGTGTCTAAGGACAATGTGTGGTGTAAATATTATGCAAAGAATTCGTAGTGTGGAAATTAGGAGGAGGTGTGGAGTTACTAAAAGTATTAGTCAGAGGGCTGAAGAGGAGTTGTTGAGGTGGTTTGGTCATTTAGAGAGAATGGAACAAAGTAGAATGACTTGGAGAGTGTAAAAATATATTGGGGAAGAAAGTTGGGGTAGGGGTCGTCCCCAAAAAGGTTGGAGGGAGGGGGTGTGTTAGATAGGAGTGAATGGAGACGAATGGTTTTTGGGACCTGACGAGCTGTTGGAGTGTGAGCAGGGTAATATTTTGTGAAGGGATTCATGGAAACCGGTTAGACGGACTTGAGTCCTGGAAATGGGAAGTACAATGCCTGCACTTTAAATGAGGGGTTTAGGATATTGGCAGTTTGGAGGGACTGTCTAAGCTGTCATATCTGAGCGCCTCTGCAAAGACAGTGATTATGTATGAGTGATGGTGAAAGTGTTGAATAATGATGAAAGTTTTTTCTTTCTTTTTGGGTCACCCTGCCTCGGTGGGAAACAGACAATGTGTTAAAAAAAAAAAAAAAAAAAAAAAAAAAAAAAAAAAATAATAATAATAGCATTTTCACTGCCAACATTTTTTTTTTGTTAAATGAAACTATATCCCTTCTAGTCTTTGTTTTCAGTTCTACATTCATTATTCAACTCAACAATAAATATTTTGCAAGGTAAATGGTCATATGTGCAACTAATAAACATTTACTGCAACTTGGTTTTGCTCACAAGGATATATGTCAAGCCAATACAAACAATACACTGACACAGAGCATATAAAGTCTCTTACTAGACAGTTTAGCAGAAAAGGTGATCTCTAAATTAATTCCATCCACTCTCCAGCTCCATCATCACATTAACCCTTAAACTGTCCAAACGTAGATTTACGTTTGTACCGCTAACGTTTTATTTTTCCTGCCTTCAAATTTGGCGCAATAAGCCTGAGTGGCCTAGACATGAGAGAATGGGTCTGTGCACTCAGTGTGCGGAGTATGAAAAAATCAGAGACGCTGCCATACAGCATGGTACCACCTGTTAGTTTCAGCTCCATCTTGGGTCAACATCATGGCAAACCCCCATGATTCACTCACGCCTCGGTGTATTATCACTCTTATTCGAGGATTGTGATACAGAACGCGAGTTTAATGGATCTGATAACGACATGGCCACTAATGATCAAGGAATTAGTGGAAATGTTATGATAACCCAGATGACCCTCAGCCCATCACTTCTGGTGTGGCAAATGTGGACAGTGTGACCATACCAGACCCTCAGCCCAGCACTTCTGGGGTGGCCAGTGTGGCTAATGTGGCTAGTGTGGCTACAACAGACCCTCAGCCCAGCACCTCTGGGGTAGCTAGTGTTACTACCCAAAGGCAACTACGAAAGAGGAAATTATCATTTTCCCGCGGTTTTGGTGTTGACGAGCGAGTGATATAAGTGATGATGATGAAATCGATTTTATGCCCATAGAGGATTCGTCGAGTGAAAGTGATATTCATTATTCCCCCAGTGAAACGTACTTTTAGGCGTCGTCGTCTACGTTCAGGCAGTGTGCCATATGCAGTCGGCAAGGGTCGTGGGAGGTCATGATCCAAAACCCCAGCCTCTGATAGTGATACTGATCATGAAGGAGAATATGCTGGGATGGAGGAAGAGGAGGTGGGTGGCACGGTGCCTAGACCTCGTGGCGTGGTGGATGGGCAGACAAAGGACCGCCCGGCACCCTTTCAACCATGTGCTGCCTCCACTCTCGTCCCTCCTACTGCTCCCCCACGCCCCATGCCACAAGTCTACCCTGCACCACCAGACCGCGAATGGAACTGGACAGAAAGTACACCATTCGTGCCACATCCTTGCAATTTTGATGCCACTGGAAGTGGCATCATGCCAGAATGTCCCATCACAAATGAGTCTACAGAGTTAGACTATTTCCAACTATACTTTGATGAGCCTATAATGAACTTATTGTCACCCAGACCAACAGTTACTACCGCTATACAATGAACAACACAGAGGTTGCAGAATCGTCACGACTGCGCAGGTGGAAAGATACAACTGAGTCTGAAATGCATTTATTCCTTGGCACTGTCATGCTTATACCACAAACATATATGAACAATATAGCACACTACTGGTCTACAGACTACTTCATCAGTACTCCAGTCTTCCGTGACCTCCTTCCCTGCAACAAATTCACTCTTGCTATGAATGTTGCACTTCTCAGACAGGAATACACCCAACAGAAATGACCTCCTATACAAAATCCGGGAATTGTTTATGTATCTGAAGCAAAAATTCACTGCCTACTTTTATCCATTCAAGAACATTGTTAATGACGAGTCCTTAATTCTGTTCAAGGGAAGACTGTCATTCAAACAATATATACCAAGCAAACATAATCGCTTTGGTATAAAACTCTTTATGTGTGACTGAGACTGGTATTGTGTTGGATGTCATTATCTACACAGGGAAAAATACACTCTACAATACCAGGCGCATGTTAGGCATTTCTGGGGATGTTGTTCACAAGATGATGAGCCATACCTTGGCAAGGGTCATACATTGTTCACAGACAACTGGTATACAAGCCCTATGCTCACTGATTTCCTCCATGTAAACAATACTGATATATGTGGAACAGTGAGAAGAAATAGAAAACATATGCCAAGGTTCACTGGCGGCAGTGCAGTGCAAGCGTTTCATGCCAATGACATCATGGCACTGACGTGGCATGACAAACGGGACATGACGTTGCTGTCAACAATCCACAGAAACAAGATGGTAAAACAGACAGAGTGAACAGGGACACAAATAAACGAACGTATTGTAAAGCCAGCTGCTGTCGTCAACTATACGAATAATATGCGACTAGTCGACAAGTGTGACATACAAATAGGGTTCGTTGATTGCGTGCGCAGGAGTTGCAAGTGGTACATGAAAGTGTTTTCCACCTTGTAGACATTGCAATGCTCAATGCCTTCAACATGTACGAAATAAAGACTGGGAAGCGACAACGTTATGCGGAATTCACCCTCAGTGTCATAAAACAGATAGTAAAAAAGTATGGTACCACACCTGTACCTACCCCTCCACAGTGACTTGTCACCCCACAACCACAGGGTGACGTGCCAAACCGAATAATCCCTAACTGTCACTGCCTGATACCGATACCATCTACCCCAAAGAAGAAGTATTCTCAGAAAAAGTGTGTTGTGTTTGATTACACTACAAGGCGACCCCAAGTGCGAAAAGACACACGATTCATATGTCAGTAATGTGGGGTGGTACTCTGTATGAATCCATGCTTCTTGGAGTAACATACAATGGTATACACACCCCTCTGGGTTTTCTCTATTTTTTTACTAGTTCTTGTTCTTATTTCCTCTTATCTCCATGGGGAAGTGGAACAGAATTCTTCCTCCGTAAGCTATGCGTGTCGTAAGAGTCGACTAACATGCCAGGAGTCAAGGGGCTAGTAACCCCTTCTCCTGTATACATTACTAAAGTTAAAAAAAGAAACTTGTTTTTCTCTTTGGGCCACCCTGACTTGGTGGGAAATGGCCGATTTGTTGAAAGAAAGAAGAAATAGTATGTGGTTGAACCATGTGTACAAATTCATCTATCAGTATGAAAACATTTGTGTCTCAACAACAATTGGCTATGAAATCAAAAGATTTGCAACAAATCATTATTATCATAACATAAAAACTAGGAAAATTACAGAAGAATTTTGGGAAAAAAAAAAAATCTTTAACATTTCTGCAAGCGGCAGCGCTCCATGTTGTCGTCACCTGAGCATTCAGCGCCAACTTCATGGGCTTATATCTCGGTAAGTACTGACCCTAATTTTTTTTTTATCTCATAACGTGTACAATAATACCCTCTTCATTTAAAAAAAAAAAAAAAAAAAATCAAAATACAGTGGTACCCCAAGTTTCGAATAAAATTTGTTCCAGAAGGCTGTTCGAGTGCCATTACCAAATGAATTTGTTCCCATAAGGAATAATGTAAATTAGATTAGTCTGTTTCAGACCCCCAAAAATACACTTACAAAAGCACTTACAATAATACACTTGCATAATTGTTCGAGTTGGGAGCAGTACGAAACTCGGGGTACCACTGTATTCGGAGCGCTGGGCGAGAACATACAGATCTACGTTTGGACAGTTTAAGGGTTAAATCATCATACAATGAAATAATTACTACCCCCTCTACCTTGGAGAAAACCCCACCTTCTGGATACCTCAACTTCCTCCCTTTATATACCCTTTGTCCATGCAATGTATTAACTTGAAAATCCTTGTGAATGAAACGTAGCTTCAGTAAACCTAATACCAGTCGTATTTACCTAACACTGTCAGCTGTTTTATCAATAATTACTCATAAAATATATTTTACTGCAATTAATATTGTTTCTCCAGAGTTTTATCATTTATATTTATCTTAGAAAATTTTAGTCCTATCAATTTTCCCTCCTTTAACCCTTAAACTGTCCACACGTAGATCTACGTTGACGCACGTAGCGCACTGAATATTTTGAAAAAAAAAAAAATTGTTCTTTTTGTTTAAAATGAAGAGCGCATTTTTTTTGGCATCCCCGAATTTTGTAATACTGCGCACACTGAGTGCACAGACCCATTCTCTAATGTCTAGGCAACTCAGGCTTATCGTGGCAAGGTTAAAAGCATTTAAAAAAAACGTAGATCTACGTTCGAGCACCACGCATGTCAACGTAGATCTACGTGTGGACAGTTTAAGGGTTAAGTGACTGAATTATATACCACTTTTTAGCTTACATGACTGTCTACCTCATCCACTGGACAAACTTTAGCCATCTAGATTCCAAATTTAAAGCTAATCTAAACACTACAATTAAACAATCTAAAGTATCTACATAACCCTAAAAATAGTTTTTGTAGTACAGTGGACCCCCGAGTTTCGTAAACCCCGGAAATCGTACAATTATGTAAGTATAATATTGTCAGTGCTTGTGGAAGTGTAGTTTTGGGGGTCTGAAATAGACTAACCTACATGAGATTTTTCCTTAAGGGAGTAAATTCGTTCGGTAATGGTGCCTGAGCCGACTTTCAGGAGTGAAGTTTTTACGAAACTCGGGGGTCCACTGTATGTTATATTCTACAGTAACTAAAATAAAATTAATTATGGTCACATAAAATTTATTTTCTCCATGCCTCATCCAGATGTAATTATGTTTGTAATGTGGAAATTTGTATTAATGACACTCATCCAATATCCTTTGTTTTGGACATCGCTTTTTTATAAACTAAACATACATTTCTGTTATGTTTTCTATTACCCTTTCACCTATTAAACAACTGAATCATCTCATAATCACTTATATAGTTGTTTGGGTTTATTTCAATAAGTAATTCTAAATTTTGCTCCTGAATAAATCTTTTAGTCATTTCCCTTCCTATCATTGCAATAGAGAAAAAGATACACATTTTCTATTTATGCCCAGGTGAATTTTGTTTGTCAGCTTAAACTAATATTCATCTCTAATTATATTTTCAAACTATCTTTCAACATAAGCTTAATGACATCTGTTGCATTCCCATAATTATTTGCTAAGCATTATTTCATTACTATATATGGAATAAGAGGAAGGTTACTGAAAGCAGTGAAGAGTTTATACGAGGATAGTGAGGCTCAGGTTAGAGTATGTAGGAGAGAGGAGATTATTTCCCAGTAAAATGGACGTGTCAGCAGATGGGTCTATGAAGGATGAGGTAAATCATAGGATTGATGAGGGTAAAAGGGTAAGTGGTGCACTTTGGAGTCTGTGGAGACAAAGAACTTTGTCCGTGGAAGCAAAGAGGGGAATGTATGAGAGTATAGTTATACCAACACTCTTATATGGGTGTGAAGAATGGGTGGTGAATGTTGCAACAAGGAGAAGGCTGGAGGCAATGGAGATGTCATGTCTAAGATCAATGTGTGGTGTGAATATAATGCAGCAAATTCATAGTGTGGAAATTAGAAGGAGGTGCAGAGGAGGGGTTGTTGAGGTTGTTTGGACATGTAGAGAGGATGGAACAAAGTAGAATGACTTCGAGAGTGAATAAATCTGTAGTGGAGGGAAGGCGAGGCTAGGGGTCGGCCTAGGAAAGGTTGGAGGGAGGGGGTAAAGGAGGTTTTGTGTGCGAGGGGCTTGGACTTCCAGCAAGCATGCGTGAGCTTATCTGATAGGAGTGAATGGAGACAAATGGTTTTTAATACTTGACGTGCTGTTGGAGTGGAAGCAAAGTAACATTTATGAAGGGATTCAGGGAAACCGGCAGGCCGGACTTGAGTCGTGGAGATGGGAAGTACAGTGGACCCCCGAGTAACGAACAAAATTCATTCCAGAAGCCTGCTCAAGTGCCATTACCGAACGAATTTACTCTCTTAAGAAATAATGTCAAGTAGGTTAGTCCATTTCAGACCCCCAAAAATACACTTACAAAAGCACTTACAATATTATACTTACATAATTGTACGATTTCCAGGGTGTTCATAACTCGGGGGTCCACTGTACAGTGCCTGCACTCTGAAGGAGGGATGTTAAATGTTGCAGTTTTAAACTGTATTGTAAGAATACCTCTGGCAAGACAGTGATGGAGTGAATGATGATGAAAGTTTTTCTTTTTCGGGCCACCCTGCCTTTGTGGGAAACGGCCGATGTGTTAATAAAAAAAAAAAAATATCACTTCAGAGCAAGAGTTAAATGAAGTTGCCATTGCAGCAAGCAAAATCACTTGTTCACAGAGCACTTAGAAGGCAACTCATCTTTGGCAATTCACTAAGTGAGCAAACTAACTGAAGCATTAGATTTCTCAGTTGCTTGAGCAAATGTAAGTTTGAGCTTTAAGGTATTATTAGTTTAGATCAAATTACAAATCATCACTGCATTCAGTGGATACAATTTAAGGCCACTAGCTCACAAGCTTATCATGTTAATACAGTACAGACACTTACTTTGCACACATAGCGAGGAGCACAAGTGCTGATCGTGCTTCATCATCAGTCGTGTCAGACAAAGTTTTTGTAAAACGTTCCCATAGTAGTGTCATACACTGTTTAGTAATGTCGCCTGTGAAAAATTAAACTTGAAAAGTAAATGCTGAAATATAATGCACAATAATCATTTAGAAGTTACAATTTTTTCTCCATCTTCAGCAAATAATTTCTAAAATTCACAAAATGAGGGTATTCATATGGCCAGGAGTTGGCAATTAGGTTGTGGAGATGGTCTCTGTACCAAGATTCCATGAAGTTGCTGTCTGATAAGTTGAAAATCAATAGTATACAATACCGACAAGATGATAAATTAGACACAAGTGCAACATCTGTGTATCTTTACTATGTAGATGTTTTGCCAACCAATCACTTCATCAATACAATACAGAAGACTAGAGAGGAAGATGATGAGATACATAATCAGTCCCTCAGCCTATAAGCAGGTGTTCAGTACTGCAGTCTTGATGAATCTGAAGCATTGGCAAGGAGTGTTCTTATATACTGGAGTCAGATAAGATGAAGGCATTATCATTGGCAGGCAAGATTCTCCCACAACCTACTTACTAACTCCTGGCCCTATTCCTGGGCATTACCTACTTCCACTGGGAAATCCTGCCTGCCAGTGACAATGCCTTCATCTCACCTGACTTTTTCCTTCCTGTGCTTCAGATTCATCAAGACAACTGATTACCTCATCTTCCTCGCCAGTCTTTTGTACTGTATTGATAGGGTGGACAAGTGGAAGAATGTAGCAGATGTTGCAAATGTATTGAATAGGCAGCATGTTGAGTTTTTGTGAGTGAGGTTTAGAAATGAGAATGCTGAAGAGTGGACAATTTTTCAATAAAAGTGGGCCTTAAGGAGAGATATTTAATGTCACTATGGCTGAAGTAAAGGGTGTGATAAAAGAGAAAAAGGTAGCTTATGAGAGGTTTTTACAAAACAGAAGTGTTGTAAGAAGAGCAGAGTATATGGAAAGTAAAAGAAAGGTGAAGTGGTGAGAGTGCAAAGGAGAGCAGATGAAATTTTGCGGAAAATAAAATTTTGGAGATAAACAAGTTAAGAAAGCCTAGGGAATGAATGGATTTGTCAGTTATAAACAGAGTAGGGGAGTTAGTAGATAGGGAGCTGGAGGCATTATGTAGATGGCGGGAATATTATGAGGAACTTTTAAAATGTCGATGAAGAAAGGGAGGCGGTAATTTCATGCATTGGTCAGGGAGGTATAACATCTTTTAGGAGTGAGGAAGAGCAGGATGTGAGTGTGGGGGAGGTGCGTGAGGCATTACGTAGAATTAAAGGGGGTAAAGCAGCAGGAACTGATGGTGGGATCATGACAGAAATGTTAAAAGCAGGGGGAGATATTGTGTTGGAGTGGTTGGAGAGAGGGATTATGGAAGAAGTGAATGTTTTCAGATATTTGGGAGTTGACTTGTCAGGAGATGGGTTTATGAAGGATGAGGTTAACCATAGAACTGATGAACGAAAAAAGGTGAGTGGTGCGTCGAGGTATCTGTGGAGACAAAAAACGTTATCCATGGAGGCAAAGAAGGGAATGTACGAAAGTGGTACCAACACTGTTATATGGCTGTGAAGCATGAGTTGCAAATGCTGCAGCGAGGAGGCGGATGGAGGCAGTGGAGATGTCGTGTCTAAGGGCAATGTGGGGTGTAAATATTATGCAGAAAATTTGGAGTGTGGAAATTAGGAGGAGGTGTGGAGTTACTAAAAGTATTTGTCAGGGGCCTGAAGAGGGGTTGTTGAGGTGGTTTGGTCATTTAGAGAGAATGGATCAAAGTAGAATGACTTGGAGAAGGTATAAATCTGTAGGGGAAGGAAGGCGGAGTACCTGGAGTTTACCTGGAGAGAGTTCCAGGGGTCAACGCCCCTGCGGCCCGGTCTGTGACCAGGCCTCATGTTGGATCAGAGCCTGATCAACCAGGTTGTTACTGCTGGCCGCACGCAGTCCAACGTACGAACCACAGCCTGGCTGGTCAGGCACTGACTTTAGGTGCCTGTCCAGTGCCTGCTTGAAGACAGCCAGGGGTCTATTGGTAATCCCCCTTATGTATGCTGGGAGGCAGTTGAACAGTCTTGGGCTCCTGACATTTATTGTGTTGTCTCTCAACGTGCTAGTGGCACCCCTGCTTTTCATTGGGGGGATGTTACATCGTCTGCCGAGTCTTTTGCTTTCGTAGGGAGTGACACTCGTGTGCAAGTTTGGTACTAATCCCACTAGGATTTTCCAAGTGTATATAATAATGTATCTCTCCCGCCTGCGTTCCAGGGAGTACAGGTTTAGGAACTTCAAGCGTTCCCAGTAATTGAGGTGGTTTATTGCAGTTATGCATGCCGTGAAGGTTCTCTGTACATTTTCTAGGTCAGCAATTTCACCTGCCGTGAAGGTTCTCTGTACATTTTCTAGGTCAGCAATTTCACCTGCCTTGAAAGGTGCAGTTAATGTGCAGCAATATTCCAGCCTAGATAGAACAATTATTATTATAATCAAATAGAAGCGCTAAACCACAGGGGTTATACAGCCTAGATAGAAAAAGCAACCTGAGAAGTGTCAACATGGGCTTGGCATCCCTGTTTTTGAAGGTTCTCATTATCCATCTTGTCATTTTTCTGGCAGATGCGATTGCTACAGTGTTATGGTCCTTGAAGGTGAGATCCTCTGTCATGATCACTCCCAGGTCTTTGACGTTAGTTTTTCGCTCTATTGTGTGGTTGGAATTTGTTTTATACTCTGATGAGATTTTAATTTCCTCACGTTTTCCATATCAGAGTACAGTGGTCCCTCGGTTTTCGCCGAAAATTTGTTCCAGAATGCTGCTCAAGTGCCATTACCGAACGAATTTACTTCCTTAAGAAATAATGTCACGTAGGTTAGTCTATTTCAGACCCCCAAAAATACACTTGCAACAGCACTTACGAAAATACACTTACATAAATGTTCGAGTTTGGAGATGCACGAAACAACCGAGAATATGAATCAACACTGTAACAATTAAGTTAAATCATTATTTTACATAAATTTCATTTGAGATTCGAATAAACTCAATAATTTAAATTGTCATAGTTTTAACTAGTACTCATGCCTGCATTTTAAAATGATTCTGGTCTGATGTCTGCCCTCGGAGTCTTGCAGTGTCTTCAATGGTGGACACTGTCATGCAGATTCGTGTGTCATCTGCAAAGGAAGACACGGCACTGTGGTTTATATCCCTGGCTATGTCCGATATGAAGATGAGGAACAGGATGGGAGCAAGTAATGTGCCTTGTGGAACAGGCTTTTCACCGTAGCCACCTCAGACTTTACTCTGTTGACTACTACTCTTTGTGTTCTACTTGTTAGGAAATTATAGATCCATCTACCAACTTTTCCTGTTATTCCTTTATCACGCATATTGTGTGCTATCACACCATGGTCACACTTATCAAAGGCTTTTGCAAAGTCTGTGTATATAACATCTGCATTCTGTTTGTCTTCTAGAGCATCCAGGACCTTGTCGTAGTGGTCCAGTAGTTTTGACAGACAGGAGCGACCTGCTCTAAACCCATGCTGCCCTGGGTTGTGTAATTGATGTTTGTCTAGATGAGTGGCAATCTTGCTTCTTAGAACCCTTTCAAAGATTTTTATGATATGGGACGTTAGCACTATTGGTCTGTAGTTCTTTGCTATTGATTTACTGCCGCCTTTGTGGAGTGGGGCTGTCTGTTGTTTTTAGTAACTGCGGGACGACCCCAGTGTCCATGCTCCCTCTCCATAGGATGTTAAAAGCACGTGATAAGGGCTTCTTGCAGTTCTTGATGAACACTGAGTTCCATGAGTCAGGGTCTGGAGCGGAGTGCATGGGCATGTCATTTATCGCCTTTTCAAAGTCATGTGGCGTCAGGGTAATGTCAGATAGGCTTGCGTCTACCAAGTTCTGTCGCACTCTCATAAAAAAATAATTTAGGTCTTCAACTTTCAGTCTGGTTAGCGGCTCGCTAAAAACTGAGTCATACTGGGACTTTAGTAACTCACTCATTTCCTTGCTGTCATGTGTGTAGGACCCATCTCGTTTTAGTAGGGGCCCAATACTGGATGTTGTTCTCGACTTTGATTTGGCATAAGAAAAGAAATACTTTGGGTTTCTTGCAATTTCATTTATGGCTTTTAGTTCTTCCTGCGTTTCTTGATTCCTGTAAGATTCCTTTAGTTTTAATTCGATGTTTGCTATTTCTCTGACCAGTGCCTCCCTACGTATTTCAGATATATTGGCCTCTTGTAGCCGCTCTGTTATTCTTTGCCTTCGCCTGTATAGGGAGCGCCTCTCTCTTTCTAGTTTACATCTTCTCCTCCTTTTCCTTAAGGGAATTTGCCTTGAGCAAACCTCAAGTGCCACAGAGTAAATTTGTTCTAGACATAGGTTAGGATCCGTGATGCTTAGGCTATCTTCCCAGTTTATATCATTTAGGACTTGGTTTACTTGGTCCCACCTTATGTTTTTGTTATTGAAGTTGAATTTGTAGAAGGCTCCCTCGCGACTCATCACATTTTGTCAATCTGGGGCCCCCCTCATACATGTCTGGACCTCTATTATGTTGTGATCTCAGTATATCGTTTTTGATATGATGACATTTCGTATCAGATCATCATTGTTAGTGAAGATGAGGTCCAGCGTATTCTCCAATCTTGTAGGCTCTATTATTTGCTGGTTTAAGGTGAATTTGGTGCAGAGATTTAAAAGCTCATGTGTGTGCGAGTTTTCATCTGAGCTGCCTCCTGGTGTTATCTCTGCTACCACATTATTTGCAATATTCCTCCATTTAGGTGCCTTTGGTTGAAGTCTCCCAGGAGCAAGATGTTTGGGGCAGGAGCTGGAAGGTTTTCCAGACAGTGGTCAATTTTCAGGAGCTGGTCCTGGAATTGTTGGGACGTTGCATCCGGAGGCTTGTATACAACTACATGACCAGGTTTTGATTCTCAATCTTTACTGCTAAAACTTCAACTACATCATTTGAGACATTTAGTAATTCTGAGCATATAAGTGACTCTGTGATATACAGGCCAGCCCCCCCCCCTTTTGCCTGTTCACTCTGTCACATCTGTATAGGTTGTAGCCAGGGATCCATATTTCATTGTCCAAGTGATCCTTTATGTGGGTCTCTGTGAAAGCCGCAAACATTGCATTTGACTCTGTAAGCAGTCCACGTCGCTGGCTTTAGACCCTGTATATTTGCAAAGATGAATGTCGTCAGATGGGTGGTATTGGTAGTATGGGGGGGGGGTCTATTTTTCCTGGTAGGAGTCGTCCTCGAAAAGGTTAGAGGGAGGGGGTAAAGGAGGTTTTGTGGGTGAGGGGCTTGGACTTCCAGCAAGCGTATGTGAGCATGTTAGATGGGAGTGAATGGAGACTAATGGTTTTTGGGACCTGACGAGCTGTTGGAGTGTGAGCAGGGTAATATTTAGTGAAGGGATTCAGGGAAACCGGTTATTGATTTAGCCTAACTTGAGTCCTAGAAACGGGAAGTAAAATGCCTGCACTTTAAAGGAGGGGTCTGGGATAGTGACAGTTTGGAGGGACTATTCTAAACTGTAGTATCTGAGTGCCTCTGCAAAGACAGTGATTATGTATGAGTGAGGTGAAAGTGTTGAATAATGATGAAAGTATTTTGTTTTTGGGGATTTTCTTTCTTTTTGGGTCACTCTGGCTCGGTGGGAGACGGCCGACTTGTTGAAAAAAAAAAAATGGTTGTCTAATATATTTATAGATGGTGTTGTAAAAGAAGCAAATGCTAGGGTGCTGGGAGAAGTGTAGGATTGAAAGATAACTAATCTGATATGAAGTGAGAGTTGTCACAGTTGCTATGTTGATGACAGTTCTTTTGGGAGATTCTGAAGAGAAGTTGAAAAGGTTGGTGGAGAGGTTTGGGAGAGTCTGTGAAAGTGATGAGTAACAAAATGTTTAGGCAGATAGGTCCATGAAAGACAAGATGAACCATCCAACAGATGAAGAGGAAAAAAAGGTAGGTGGCATTAAGGTGTCTGGAGAAAATTTTATACAAGGAAGCAAAAAGAGAAATGTACCAGAATATATGGGTGTGAGGAATGGGCTTTACAGTGAGGAAGAGGCTTGAGTCGGCAAAGATACCATGTTTGAGAACAATCATGAGGTATTAATATTATGCAAATTATTCGGAGTGTAGAAATTAGAAGACTGTGTGGAGTTACAAAAGGCATTGTTCAGAGGGCAGAGAAGAGGGTTTTTGATGTGGTTTGGGCATTTAGAAAGGACTGAGCAGAAATAAATGGGCAAGAGAATGAATAAGGTGGAAAGGAGTGAAGGGGTATCTTCCCAGCAAGGGATGGAAGGAGAGCCTGAAAGAGTTTTAAGCGTTACAGGCTTGAGCTTCCAGCACGTGTTGAGTGGAGACAAGTGATTTTAGGGATTTTGTTGTGCTGCTGGAGTGTGAGCAAAGTACAGTGGTACCTCGAGTTACGATATTTTTTCGTTCAAGAACGCTGTACAAGTGCCATTACCAAACGAATTTATCCCCATAAGGAATAATGTAAAATAGACTAGTCCTTTTACACCCCCAAAAATATACTTACAAAAGCATTTAAAAAAATAAACTTACATAAAAGGGCGATTTTGGGGACCATCGTAACGAGGTACCACTGTACTGTAATATTTATGAAAAGATTCAGGAAACCTGTTAGCAGAATCCTAAGAGTGGAAAGTACAATGAAGAAGGGGTGGGGATGTAACTGTTCAGAGAACGAATAATAGTGTTTTTTTTTTTGGGGGGGGGGGGGGATGGGAGAGAGGTCATCCCTTTCTTGGTGGGAGATAGCAATGTTGAAAAAAAAAGAGGGGTATAAAGATCAATCTCCATGGGGAAGTGGAACAGAATTCTTCCTCCATAAGCCATGCATGTTGTAAGAGGCGACTAAAATGTCAGGAGCAATGAGCTAGTAACCCCTTCTCCTGTATATATATTACTAAATTTAAAGAGAAACTTTAGTTTTTCTTTTTTTGGGCCACTCAGCCTCGGTGGAATACGGCAAGTTTGTTGAAAGAAGATAAAGATCAACACTGGTGAACTGTTGGATAGCAAAATTTGCAAGGCCTCATTTCTGGTGGGGGCCAAAACCATAGCAAACAGCCTTCAACAACCTTCCTGACACTGCCTCCTATATATTATTTATTATTTTTACATGCAATAATGCTCACATGTACTAAGGACCTTCCTAATCACCAGCAAGTTCATTATTCACTCAACATGTCATAATACAAGCCACAATGCTTAACAAGGATGCCAGAAGCTATCCAAGTTGTACATAACTACTGAAAAAATATTGTAGCAGGAAAAGGAGTAAACAGATGTTTACAATGTAACCATTTTCCCAAGTGGTATTCAATGAGTTTAACACGATTCATTTCATGCTGTGAATTTTCAGAACCCTAACCCTTTCTTCTCCAGTTACTGAAGGGTCTACTTTATATCAAAATGGGGAAAACATAACCCTTTTATGGAATGAAAATTCATCTGAGATAAAGGAATCATTGCACTAAATGTAGGTGTTAGCAACTTCTATGGAAAAAGAGAAAGAAAAGAAATGATAACCAAAATATAAATTAACAGAGATAAATAAATCATCATCATCATCTATCAACAAACCGGCCGTATCCCACCAAGGCAGGGTGACCCAAGAAGAAAAAGAAAAGTTTCTCTTTTTAACCCATTATCTCCTAAGATGACCTTTTTTTTTTTTTCAACAAGTCAGCCGTCTCCAACCGAGGCAGGGTGACCCAAAAAAGAAAGAAAATCCCCAAAAAGAAAATACTTTCATCATCATTCAACACTTTCACTTCACTCATACATAATCACTGTCTTTGCAGAGGCGCTCAGATACTACAGTATAGAATAGTCCCTCCAAACTGTCACTATCCCAGACCCTTCCATTAAAGTGCAGGCATTGTACTTCCCATTTCCAGGACTCAAGTCCAGCTAAATCTATAATAACCGGTTTCCCTGAATCCCTTCACTAAATATTACCCTGCTCACACTCCAACAGCTCGCCAGGTCCCAAAAACCATTCGTCTCCATTCACTCCTATCTAACACGCTCACACACGCTTGCTGGAAGTCCAAGCCAATCACCCACAAAACCTCCTTTACCCCCTCCCTCCAACCTTTTTTTTGGACAACCCCTACCCCTTCTTCCTTCCCCTATAGATTTATACGCTCTCCAAGTCATTCTTTGATCAATTCTCTCTAAATGACCAAACCACCTCAACAACCCCTCTTCAGCCTTCTGACTAATACTTTTAGTAACTCCACACCTCCTCCTAATTTCCACACTCCGAATTCTCTGCAAAATATTTACACCACACATTGCCCTTAGACAGGACATCTCCACTGCTTCCAGCCGCATCCTCACTGCAGCATTTACAACCCAAGCTTCACACCCATATAAGAGTGTTGGTACCACTATACAGTGGACCCTCGGTTTTCGTTGAAAATTATTTCCAGAATGCTGTCTGAGTGCTGTTACCGTACGAATTTGTTCCCATAAGGACAAATGTAAATTAGATTAGTCATTTCAGACCCCCAAAAATACACTTACAAAAGCACTTACGAAAATACACTTACATAATTGTTCGAGTTTGGAGGTGAACGAAAACCGAGGGTCCACTGTACATTAATACATTCCCTTCTTTGCCTCCATAGATAATGTTTTTGTCTCCACAGATACCTCAACCATATGGTTATTATAATTAAATCTGTTTTCCTATCAGGCTGGCAACAAAACTTTTATAAGAAACAGGCTATATTATTATTATTATTATAATCAAATAGAAGCACTAAACCACAGGGGTTAAAACAGGCTATAACAGGTTCCAACGAGTGTGTGACTCCTCCCTCTTCTCAGGCCAGGTAATGAAATCAGTTTCTGAGCTACAGTTACTTTGTTTAGGTGGTGGCAAGAATGACAAGTGCAAAAAGGTGAGCCTTGAATATGATTGTCCTTTATATATTCCATCATATTGTGACAAACTTTTGTTTTTCCTTTTGGGCCACCCCGCTTCGGTGGGAAACTGCAGACGTGTTGAAAGAAAGAAGATAGTGTGACATAGAATAGGGATATATATGTATTATTTACTGCAAACATTTCATGTAAAAATTTTAATTTCAAGTAGTACCTATTCAGGTTTATATTTTTGGTAACCATATGGTTACCTTAGGAGTATACATGTACAGTTATTGACATTCATGTGCCTATGTTGCTTCAGTATTTTTTGACAATTTTCTTTTTCCAGGCAAAAAACATTAACTGTCAATGAAGCCTTAGACCTTCTAGATGAGCTGGAGGAAGCTGAAGATCTCTACATTGAGCCCCCAGATGTGAGCAGCCTGACTGATGAAGATTCGGGAGCCGAAGGTGAAGGAAACGTTTTTCACCCTGAAAGCCTATCTGGGAATCAGTTATTAGCCCCTGCTAAGTTTCAAGCCTCTCGTCATGATGAAGAAGAACAAGAAGAAGAACAATCAAGTGTAGAACAACTAAAGGATGCAAGTGAAGAACCCAAAAGGAAGAAATGTAAAATGACAGAAACTTCTACAAAGACAGTGGAGGAAAAATGAGGAAACACGAGCATGTACCAGGATTTTTCCTAAAGCAGACTTCAGCAAGTATAGGGACTTTAGTGTAGTTGACTCTTTGAGCTTTTCTTTGATGAAGAAATCGTTGGACACACAAAAGAGCTAATGACAAAGTACTGTTTGACGAAAAATTGGCCTGATGTTTGTGTAAGCGTAAGTGAACTAAAAGTTTTCCTGGCCATTTTGATTGTTTCTGGCGAGAGGTAGCCATGGCCCATTTATTCAGGTATCAAGTAGAGCCAAGGGCTCCTAGGAGAAGAAAGCTTTCTATCCCAGGAAAAGTGGAAATACGATATGACAACACAGGCCATTTTGTACAACCACTTCACGGGCATGCAAGAAGGAAGTGTATGGGTGAGAACTGCAAATCTGTAGTGCATACAGAGTGTTGTAAATGTGATGAAGGATTATGTATTCCATGCTTTGCTTCATACCACAAAATGAAACAGATGTAGCCAATAAAGTACTGTTAAAGGAAATCTCTTGAAGTTTTTGTATCCACAGTCTCCTTAGGTAACCATACAGTCACCATCTATAACTCAAGTTTCAAAAACAAAACAAAATTATTTTCTTTTTTTTTTTAAGGACACTATTTACATTCAAAACGATGAAATTAATATTTCATAAAAAATGAAGATTTTTTTTTTCTCGGAGGTAATGGGTTAACTTTAGTAATGTATACAGGAGAAGGGGTTACTAGCCCCTTGCTCCCGGCATTTTAGTCGCCTCTTACAACACACATGGCTTACGGAGGTAGAATTCTATTCCACTTTCCCATGGAGATAAGAGGAAATAAACAAGAACTAGTAAGAAAATAGAAGAAAACCCAGAGGGGTGTGTGTATATATGCTTGTACATGCATGTGTAGTGTGACCTAAGTGTAAGTAGAAGTACCAAGACATACCTGAAATTTTGCATGTTTATGAGACAGAAAAAAGACACCAGCAATCCTACCATCATGTAAAACAATTACAGGCTTTCGTTTTACACTCACTTGGCAGGACAGTAGTACAGTGGACCCCCGGTTTACGTACTGCTCAAAACTCGACCCATTATGTAAGTGTATTTTTGTAAGTGCTTTTGTAAGTGTATATTTGGGAGTCTAAAAGGACTAATCTAATTTACATTATTCCTTATGGGAATAAATTCGTTCGGTAACGGCACTTGAACAGCATTCTGGAATGAATTATGGCCGTTAACCGGGGGTCCACTGTACATCCCTGGGCGGTTGCTGTCTACCAACCTACTACCTAGAATAATGAATAAATAATAGAATGCATTATACTGAAATTCTTACTCTAAAAATGTCTTACCTGAAGTAACAAACTGAGTGATAATCTCCTCCACTGACGTTCGTTCTCCCAGAGTGGCCCCAGTGATGAGTGCAGATAAGTTACGTACTATATGGAGAGCACGTGTTCTACAAAGCAGAAAATAAAAACCTGGTAATTATCCCCATATACAAGCCACCACCAGCAACTACAGAGGAATTCACCAAACAGATAAAAAAGATAGACAGCTGTTTTAAAATTTTTCAAAATAATATCCTCCTTGGAGACTTCAACCTCCCAGTTGCAAAATGGGAGAGAATAGATAACAGTATTATATGGTGAAGTATTCTACTTCAATAGGTTCATACCAGTGAACTAAGACTATGCAAGAAAATCTACACAGAGAAATTACAGATATAAAATAAACTTAAAACATTCCCACAGGGAAGTGTTCTTGGCCCACTTCTCTTTCTCATTTACATAAACGACCTACCAAATGCATCTCAACTACTCAAACCCATACTATTTGCAGATGACACTACATACGTCTTCTCTCACCCATGCCCAGTCACACTAGCCAACACTGTAAATGCTGAATTACAGAAAATATCTACCTGGATGATGACTAACAAGCTTACCCTCAATGTTGACAAAACCTATTTCATTCAGTTTGGGAACAGAGCTACAAATGTTCTACTTAACATAATGATAAACGGATCACTTGTCACAAAACTCAGAGGGAAAATAGTTAGGAATCCACCTTGACAGTGGCCTCAAATTTCAGACACATATACAACAAATTTCCAAGAAAGTCTCCAAGACCGTAGGAATACTATCCAAGATAAGGTACTATGTTCCACAACCAGCTCTCCTTTCCCTTTATCACTCATTCATTTACCCCTATCTCACCTATGGAATCTGTGCATGGGGCTCAACAACAATAAATCACCTCAAACCATTAATAACACAACAAAAGGCTGCAGTCCGAATGATAAATTCCCATTCTAGACAATATACTCCACCTATATCAAAAGTCTGAACTTACTCACCATACAAGACATCCATACTTTTTACAGTGCCTATTACATATATAAAACACTAAACTCAAATATTAACCCACAACTCAAAATTCTCCTAACCAACCTTAACAGGACACATGAACATAACACAAGGCACAGATCACTCTTCGATGTTCCCTGCGTCCACCTCACACTATGCAAAAACGCAATGCACATCAAAGGCCCAAAAATTTGGAATTTATTACCTATGATCACCAAAGAAACCCAGTCTGTACATCAATTCAAAACTCTGCTAAAAAACCACCTACTTGCCCAAAACTAAATACCAACTACTTTACATTACCTAAAGTTATTAGCCCTTAAACGGTCCACACGTATATTTACGTTAGCTCTGGTACTGCCCCAAACGTATATTTACGTTTTAGTTTTCCTGCCTCCAAATTTGGCATGATTGGCCTGAGATGCCTGCAGCATAGAATGGGTCTTAACACTTGGTGTGCGCCATATTAAAAAAATCTGGGACCACTTAGTACCTTGTGGGAGCACCAGTTAAATTGAGGGCCAGCTAGAGCAAACACTGCGGCAAACACCATAGATTCACTGATGTTATTACAATATTCACTAGTTTAATATTAAATTCAGCCTGTTACTAGTGTTCTTGTAATATGGGAGAGTTCGGGATAACAATAAGCATTAAAATTTATAATCTTTACTATAGTATATTTTCATATAAAACAAATTCTTTGGTATTCAATATCACAATAGATTACATCTATTTTTCTTTGGTACACATACATGTATATATATATATAGCACATGTTACAATAACAGTCATGACCCTTCCTACTTCTGTGTCACATGACACCACCACTCTTATTGTCATGACGCCTACATCTTCGTGTCCCAGACACCATTGACTCTTGTGTTACGACACGCCTTCTCACAAGTGTCACATGACACTTCCTCTGTGTCACATGACACACCCTCTGTCATACGACACCTTCTCTACAATCCTTTCCTCTGTGTCATAACACAGCCTTCTCATTGTCATATGACTCCTTTTCTATTGTCATGAACACCTTCTCTGCCATAGCCTTTTCAATAGGGTTACATGATATGTTAACGTTACATGACTTTACGTGTTACACCCTTCACCAGTGTTATTCCTGACACTAAAATTTACACACAACCTTCTCTATAACAATGCTCTGTGTCTTTACACGACACTCAATCCTCTGTGTCTTCACACGACACTCAATCCTTTGTGTCTTCACACGACACTCAATACTCCGTGTCTTCACACGACACTCGATACTCCGTGTCTTCACACGACACTCGATACTCCGTGTCTTCACACGACACTCGATCCTCAGTGTCTTCACACGACACTCAATCCTCCGTGTCTTCACACGACACTCAATCCTCCGTGTCTTCACACGACACTCAATCCTCCGTGTCTTCACACGACACTCAATCCTCCGTGTCTTCACACGACACTCAATCCTCCGTGTCTTCACACGACACTCAATCCTCCGTGTCTTCACACGACACTCAATCCTCCGTGTCTTCACACAACACTCAATCCTCCGTGTCTTCACACGACCCTCGACTCAATCCTCCGTGTCTTCACACGACACTCAATCCTCCGTGTCTTCACACGACACTCAATCCTCCGTGTCTTCACACGACACTCAATCCTCCGTGTCTTCACACGACACTCAATCCTCTGTGTATTCACACGACACTCAATTACTAGCTAATAGGAAATGAAGTCCAAGGTCTGTGTCAAGCAGCAGGAACAAAGTCCAGCAGGTATCAGATGAATACTGAGTGAGGCCAACAGTAACTCTGAGGCCGTCAAAACTCAGTGGACTCTCACAGAGGGGTGAACAGGCTAGTCACCAGTAGCTGTAATCTGGTGAATTCAGTAAAGCCTATGTCACCAGCAGATGTTGTCTGTGAGAGACTGGTGAACACACTACCAGTCAAGCCGGCTCAGCAGTACACATTGGGTCTGATGACGTAACCCGGTGACTGCTGGCCGGCAGGATTACTACCTAATTACCGTTAGGTAGGAGGCCGCAACAGATGTCATGTCATATTAACACTCCCCTTTGAAGTGGAAAGTGATGTCGGCAGGCTGGCAGGCCAGCTGGCTGCCTGCCTGCCTGCCTGGGGACCTGGCTGGCAAACAGCTGCTTGGCCACCTGGCTGGCCAGCAGCTGGCTGGTCAGCTGGGTACCTGATTGGCTGTCTATCTCTGTCTGTCTGTCTGTATCTATCTGTCTCTGTCTCTATCTGTCTCTATCTCACAGGAACACATAAGTAAATACAATTATACATAGTGTAAATTACCTAGGACAACTAAAAAAATCAAGACAAAGTGTTATAATGTGCTTGTGATCTGCGTAATACCAGTTGGTTCATGAGCTACTCTCTGAGACAAGCAGACAGAAAGGAGACGACACACAGGCAGACAGAACGACAGACACACAGAAAGACACACACACAGATAGACAGATACAGACAGGTTTGCGTAACAAATAAAGGGAAGCAATGTAAGCTGTCAAATGTCATCACTGTAATTACTGGACTGATAAGAAGAGATAAGACTATGGCTCACACGTCTCGTGAAATGTCACCATAGTCATTAGTGGAGATCAGATGAGATAAGGCAGTGACACAAATCTTTTATTATTATTATTATTATTATTATTATGCACTATTATTATTATTATTATCATTATTATTCACTATCATTATTATTATTATTTTTATGCACTATCATTATTATTATTATTATTTGAGTACAATTTCAGTACCTAATATTAGTGTCAGAACACAGATTGGCTATGAAATCACAAGAACTACTAAAAATTGTGATTATGAGAACATAAAAATTATATAAAATAATAAAAAAAAAGTGAAAAAAAGGTATATCGGCAACAATTCTGCAAGCAGCAGGACTCCTGTTGCTGTCAGGTGAGCATCCAGTGCCAACTTCTCTGCCTCATATCTCGGTAACTACTGACCCAAATTCTTTTTTTTTTATCCTATAAAACTTAAAAAAATGTGCTCTTTATTTCTATAACTTTTTTTTTTTCAAAAGATTTGGGGCACTGGGCGAGCTAACGTAAATATATGTTTGGACCGTTTAAGGGTTAAATAACTTTACACTGCCTCAAAATAACATTATTCACTGTGTTACTCCCCTAGCCTCAAAACCCCTACAAAATTGCTCAAAGAAAAATAATTTATCAAACAATCTAGTACAAATGTTGAAACTTATACCTCATAATGTATATGCCATGTTATATCTTATAATGTACCAACCTGTTATAATTAATACCACCTAATATAAAGAAATCCATCCTCATGTACCCTTGTGCTTCTTGTAACTCATCTAATGACCATATAAACTGTTATTGCAACACAAATTATTGATTTAGTTTGTTTAATATAATTTAATAATTTTATTATGTAGACATAAACTGTAAATGATCCAAAATTATAAAACTATTATGTTTAAAAAATCTTATGTTCAAATTTCATAGCGTAAATTCTCAACTATACTTATATTGTAAACTGTTTACTATAATTCTTACCATTTAGCCTCAAAACCCCTTACATAATTGCTCAAAGAAAAATAATTTATCAAACATAATCTAGTACAAATGTTGAAACTTATACCTCATAATGTATATGCCATGTTATATCTTATAATGTATAAACCTGTTATAATTAATACAACCTAATATAAAGAATTCCATCCTCATGTACTCTTATGCTCCTTGTAACTCATCTAATGACCATATAATTTGTTATTGCAACACAAATTATTGATTTAATTTGTTTAATCTGATTTAATAATTTTATTAAAAAGACATATAAAACTGTAAATGATCCAAAATTATAAAACTATTATGTTTCAAAAAGTCATGTTCAAACTATGTTCAAATTTCATAGATTAAATACTCAACTATACTTATATTGTAAACCATTTACTATAATTCTTACCATTTAATTTTAAGTTAATTTTAAGTCTGCCCACAATGCTCTGCATATTAGGGGCTTTTGGCATGTACACCTCATGTAATCTCATAACCCATTGTAATTCTTTGTATCATGTCCAAATAAACTATTATTATTATTATAAAAGGAACAAAAAGAAATTAAAAATTATGCAAGAAAATCTACACAGAGAAATTACAGATATAGAATAAACTTAAAACATTCATAAAAAACAAAAGCATAAAAGGAACAAAAAAATAAATTAAATTTTTTGGAAAAATGCAAAAATATCTTGCAGAAGTGGAATTCTATTCAAAGATGATTCAAATGCAATTGACAAAGAAATACGCAAGATCCTGAATGAACTATATAAATCTGTGTTTATTGTTGCCATGTAAGTTGAAGATCCAGTCAGTTTTTTTTTCACAAATGCAGCTCACCCTACAAATTATATACAGTGGTACCCCGGTTTACGATGGTCTCCAAACTCGCCCTTTTATGTAAGTTTATTTTTTTAAATGCTTTTGTAAGGGTATTTTTGGGGGTCTAAAAGGACTAGTCTATTTTACATTATTTCTTATGGGGATAAATTCGTTTGGTAATGGCACTTGAACAGCATTCTGGACGAAAATATCGTAAACCGGGGTACCACTGTATCTGATTCCTGGAATGCACTGCTCGTAAAGGAATGAAAAGTATCATTAGTAAGATCACTCATGATCTCTGGAGAAGCTTAGATTCAGGTAAAATCATAGAGGCTTTACATGCAAATGGCCCTCTCCACAAAGGACACAGCTAAGCAATATAAAAACCTACATAGAGGTAGCACCAAGATTACACATCATAAAAAACGTTGAAAGGGTTCTGAGACACCAAATTACTGACACAACCCAAGACAACTTGGATTTAGAGTGGAATGAGCTTTTCTATCAACTTTTACATCACTGATAAAATTACTGTAGCCTTGGAAGAAAATTTTACCTGTGATTTACCTGGAGAGAGTTCCGGGGGTCAACGAACCCGTGGCCCAGTCTGTGACCAGGCCTCATGGTGGATCAGAGCCTGATCAACCAGGCTGTTACTGCTGGCTGCATGCAGTCCAACGTACGAACCACAGCCTGGCTGGTCAGGTACTGACTTTAGGTGCCTGTCCAGTGACTGCTTGAAGACAGCCATGGGTCTATTGGTAATCCCCCTTATGTATGCTGGGAGGCAGTTGAACAGACTTGGGCCCCTGACACTTATTGTGTTGTCTCTCAACATGCTAGTGGCACCCTTGCTTTTCATTGGGGGATGTTACATCGTCTGCCGAGTCTTTTGCTTTCGTAGGGAGTGACTCTCGTGTGCAAGTTTGGTACTACTCCCTCTAGAATTTTCCAAGTGTATATAATAATGTATCTCTCCCGCCTGCATTCTAAGGAGTACAGGTTAAGGAACTTCAAGCGTTCCCAGTAATTGAGGTGGTTTATCGCAGTTATGCGTGCCATGAAGGTTCTCTGCACATTTTCTAGGTCAGCAATTTCACCTGCCTTGAAAGGTGCAGTTAGTGTGCAGCAATATTCCAGCCTAGATAGAACAAGCGACCTGAAAAGTGTCTTGTTTTGGGAGTTTTCCTAGTTCATAACCCAACCTTGGACCAGGCCTCCGTGTTGATTGCTTGGTCAACCAGGCTGTTGTTGATGTAACCTTCTTGAATTTTGCTAAGACATTTGACAAATGCAACCATAAAATGAGGTCAATAGGTAATTAGATATAACAGAAAAAGTAGGGGAAATGGACATTCAAATCTCTAACCAACAAATCACAAAAAGTAGTAGTAAATAAAAACCTTAATTTTCAATCAAGTAAAAATTACAAACATCAACAAAGTCATCCAATAGGCAAATGGCGGACTGTTAACCCTTTGAGAGTTGAGACCCCCCGATCCTTAACCCTTTGGGGGTCCAAGGGGTCTCTCTAAAACTCGTTCTCAGGGTCCACGAATTAAAAAAAAAAAAAAAAATATTTTTTCTTATGAAATGACAGAATCTTTTTCCGATCATAACGCCACAAACATTATGAAATTTGATCGAAAACTAACGGAATTATGCTTTCGCGAAGTTAGCGGTATCCATGACATTTACGCATCGGCGATTTCGCCCAATTTAAGCCGTATTTTTGGCAAATTCCAATATTTCAGTCTACTAAAATTATAGCTATTTCGCTAGAACTCCATTTCTTCTATCGATTGAGTACAAGAAACCGCCTATTTACCAATTTCAACTACCCAAAATAGTGGTCAGAAAATGACAATTTGGCCAATTTCACACAAATTTCAAACGATGCCAATTTCAAAATAGGGTCTAGAATAAACAAGGCAGACATTCCTGGCACTAAAATAACATCTTTGTTCATTAGTCACGTCTCCAGGCCCCTCTTATATTACTTTTGCTTTCCATTTTGAATTTTTATTCTCACAAAAAATAGAAGATTTACTGTTATGTATACAACTTGCATCATTGTAAAAATGGTATAAATAATATCAGCGCACTTGTGCAAAAATATTAGACTCTCCAGTTGATGTGTATTGGACGCATGGTGTGATTTGTTTACTCTTGAACATCGGCCAAAATCGAACATTTTCGCTACTTTGCGCTCAGTTTCAAGGTACTTGTCATCGTGAAACCAGTCAAAATTATCTCTATTTCTGTAATATATCATCTATTCTATAAAATGAGACTAAGAAAAAGAGAATACAAGCATAAAACCATACGAAAATAGACTACAAAATCGCTGTTTTAAACCAAAAACACGGTCAGTTTTTTTTTCCTCATTATGCACTGTGTGGTGTAGGATTTTTTTTATACTGCGCACACTGACTGCACAGCCTGTTTCTGCTTGATTTGAGGGCGATAGAATTTAGGCGTACTAGTACGTCAATAACCCCAGGGCGTAAGCCGTACTAGTATGACCAAAACCCCAAAAGGGTTAACTCACTCTCTGGGTCTAAAAATTTATGAAAAAAAAAAAAAAAAAATTCCTATGAAATTATAAAGAACCTTTTCCCGATGGTAATGACACCAAAAGTACAAAATTTAATGGAAAACTTACAAAATTACACTCACGAAGTTAGCAATATCAGCGATATTTACGAATCAGCGATTTCGCCCACTTTGAGACCTATTTTCTGCCAATTCCACTGTTCCAGTCGACCAAAATCATTGCTATTTCGCTTGAATTCCATTTGTTTTATCGATCGAGTACAAGAAACTGCCCATTTACGGACTTTAGCTACCCAATAAAGTGGTCCGAATTTGGCAATTTGGCCAATTTCACACAAATTTCAAAAGATGCCAATTTCAAAATAGGGTCCAGAATAAACAAGACAGACATTCCTGGCACTAAAGTAACATTTTATCTGCTCATTAGTCACGTCTCCAGGCCCCTCTTATATTACTCTTGCTTTCCATTTTGAATTTTTATTCTCACAATAAATGGAAGATTTACTGTTATGCAGACTACTGCATTATTGTAAAAATGGTTTAAATAATATCAGAGCACTTGTGAAAGAATATTAGACTCACCAGTTGACGTGCATTGGATGCGTGACATAATTTGTTTACTCTTGAACATCGGCAAAAATCGAACATTTCCGCTACTTTGAGCTCAATTTCAAGGTACTTTTCATTGTGAAACCAATCAAAATCATCTCTATTTCTGTAATATATCTTCCATTCTATCACATGAGACCAAGAAAATGAGAATACAACCATAAATACCAAAAACACGGTCAGATTTTTTTTTCTCATTATGCACTGCGTGCTGCAGGATTTTTTTTATACTGCCCACACTGACCACGCAGACCCATTCTTTCATATGTAGGCCTACCAGCTTCCTTCCACCAGATTTGGCGTATAAGTATGGGACCAATACTGGCTGTTAAGCTGTACATGTACGGAACCAACCCTGAAAGGGTTAATTAGAGTCAACTCTGTCTCCCAGAATTTGCCAGCTACCCTACAAATCCTGAAACCTGGCAACCATTTCCTCCACAAATGGGCTGTCATACTAAGTATGATAGACTTTGACTACTTACCAATTAGATGTCCTTGGTGATGCCTGGTACCTGGTCCATTATCAGGAAGTGTGATGCAGGACAGTTAGTCACTGAATGGAACATAGAACACTTAGGTGCTTACACCACACATGATGCATTACACTTGACCAGCTCTGGGACTAACTCCCATTGATCAATTACTCCAACACCACTGTGCTTATATTAGGTCCCTACCTATTTTGCACAAGATTGTGGATTGCAATCTAATTAATAAACAAAGTGAGGGAATGGACTTATGAGCCCCATGTCTTGTTTACCTGGGGACTCAGTAGAGATGTCAGCACAAGACATCCATTAATTTCTATCCTGCTAAATGATGAGCAGTTATCATATCTGAGTGTCACCCAATCACTATAGGCAACATTCACTCAGCTGAAAGCACACATGAGGAACACCTTCAAGGTCACAGTTCACTCATCTGATTGTTAATTCCAGCTTGGAAGTCCAGAGATAAACAAAATCACTGAAATGAGTGTTTGATATTAACACGCCTGTGCTGGGCTGGACATTAGAATGCACTGCAAATTACAGGTGCCTGGCCTGTGTGCTTCATGCAGGACACAGCTGTGCATCCTACATAGTGCTAGGGAAAGACTCCCAGGCATTCAAACTCAGTTATGCCCTGGTGCTAGGCCAGCATTGGGCTTAGGTTGCCAATGATGGTGAAGGATGGCTAATTAAGTGCTTTTGATGTGTGAATATGTCAGTCACTATGACATTCATAAATTCAAGGTTTTAGGGCCTGGTGCGACATAGAACCCATTTCTAATATTGAGCCATTGAAGATTTAGATTTGGAAGAAACGGCAATATATGGCAAGATATGGCTTCCCTCTCCTCTCAGAGTTGAGAGAAAGTCATTAGAAAAACATCCCCTTCTACTCCCATTTGATAAGAGGGGCCATCCAACACCACGAGATTGGAGAAACGGTAAGAGAAGCCAGTGGAATAAATTTCACCACAGAGAAGAAATCTGTCTATAATATGGGTGTCCATGGGAAAATGAGATTAATTAAATGAACCTTGTCGGGTCTCAATCAAAGTCATTAGCCAAGGGTCCTTTACCTTTGATATACCTTTGAAGAGTTTCGAGAGTTTATCTACTCTCTGAGCCCAGCCATGGGCCAGGCTCGTCTGGTGCTTGCCTGGTCAACCAGGCTGTTGCTGCTGGAGGCCTGCTGCCCCACATATCCATCACAGCCTGGTTGATCTGGCACCCGATGAAGATACTTGTCCAGTTTCCTCTTGAAGGCTTCTACACTTATTCAAACTTATTTTTTCACATAATCCAGAAGAATGAAGCAATAACTACTAGTTTTCATAGATTTCACATTCACTGTGCTTTTTGGAACAAGACCCTTAAGACTACAAATGATTTTCAATATGACTTACAAAGCAACCAGAGAATTAGAGATGCTGAATACAGAAGCATGATCAATACAATATAATATACTACACAGGTTCAAACATCTACGAAAATCAACTAACCTCTCATTTGAGACATCAACATTTATGTAAAGACGCTGATATGCCTCAACAACAGCCGACTTGATACCCTCTTCCTTGCTCCATACCAGTCCCAGCATTCGTCGGACCCCAGTCATAGCATTCAGCAAGCCAAATTCAAATGCTGTAAATTTATTAGTTAAGCATTAAATGCTGTAATAAAAATTATCAATCTAATTGGATATATTTTAAAAATTACCCAGTGTATTATTACCAAAGAACAATGTAATATAACAATATATTTGCAGTCTTATGAAGATCATTGGCTAATATCAAAGTACAGTGGTACCTCGGTTAACGATGGTCCCCAAACTCACCCTTTTATGTAAGTTTATTTTTTTAAATGCTTTTGTAAGTGTATTTTGAAGGGTCTAAAAGGACTAGTCTATTTTACATTATTCCTAATAGGGATAAATTCGTTTGGTAATGGCACTTGAACAGCATCCTGGAATGAAAAAATATCGTTAACCGAGGTACCACTGTATCTAAATATGAACACACTATGTGAGAAGTGCACAAACACATGAGTGAAGACAAAGGAAAATGGAGAATTCCCACCTGTCTCCTCCTCTCTTCATGTAACCTACAATACATGGAAAACTGAAAACAAAGAGGAGACTGATGAACAGAAATAGAAGAAAGCTGGAGAGCAAGACTGTCACTGAATTAGTAAATAATAATAAAGGAATGAAACACTGAACCCAAGAATTAGTGCTAAAATAGTGGGGATAAAGGCTGCCCAGAATACTATAAAAGAAAATGCAAATAGGAATACAACAATTGTTTTAATATGGATACAAAAATGTTCTGGGTAGTTTAAGTGGGTTATAGTAAGTGTTTATGCACCTGGAGAAGAGAGAAGTGTAGAGGAGAGAGAGAGATTTTGGGAAATGTTGAGTGAGTGTGTGGGGAGTTTTGAACCAAGTGAGAGAGTAATTGTGGTTGGGGATCTTAATGCTAAAGTGGGTAAAAATGTTGTGGTTGTAGTAGTAGGTAAATTTGGGGTGCCAGGGGTAAATGTAAATGGGGAACCATTAATTGAGCTATGTGTAGAAAGAGGTTTGGTAATAAGTAATACATATTTTATGAAAAAGAGGATAAAAAATTTACAAGGTATGATATAGCACGTAAGGAAAGTAGTTTGTTGGATTATGTATTGGTGGATAAAAGGTTGATGAGTAGGCTTCAGGATGTACATGTTTATAGAGGGGCAAGATATATCAGATCATTATTTGGTTGTAGCTACAGTTAGAGTAATGGTAGATGGGACAAAGAAAATGGCACAGCAATAAGAGAGGAAAGTGTATAAACTAAGGGAGGAGAAAGTTAGTGAGATATAAGCAACTATTGAGAAGGTGGGCTAGTGCAAGTAGGAGTAGGGGTTGAAGAGAGTTGGGATAGTTTTAAATGCAGTATTAGAATGTGGGGCAGAAGTTTGTGCCCATAGGAGGGTGGGTGCAGGAGGAAAGAGGAGTGAGTGGTGGAATGAAGAAGTAAAGGTGTGATAAAGAGAAAAGGTAGCTTATGAGAGGTTTTACAAAACAGAAGTGTTAATAGAAGAGCAGAGTATATGGAAGTAAAAGAAAGGTGAAGAGAGTGGTGAAGAGTGCAAAGAAAAGCGGATGAAAGAATGGGAGAGGCTCTGTCAAGAAATTGCTGAAAACAAGAAAAATTTTGAGTGAGATAAACAAGGTAGAAAGCCTAGGGAACGAATGGATTTGCATTAAAACAGAGTAGGAGTTAGTAGATGGGAGCTGGAGGTATTGGGTAGATGGCGGAATATTTTGAGAACTTTTAAATGTCGATGAAATAAGGGCGGAATTTCATGTACTGGCCGGAGGTACACTCGTTAGGAGTGAAGACAGGATGAGTGTGGGGAGTGCTGAGCATCGTAGAATGAAAGGGTAAAGACTGGAATTGACGAATCATGCAGAAATGTTAAAGCAGGGATATAGTGCTGAGTGGTTGGTATTTGTTTAAAAATGTGAAAAGAAGGTACCAGGATTGGCAGAGAGCATGATAGTTCCTTATATAAAGGGAAGGATAAAGAGTTGTTAAAATTAAAGGGAATAAGTTCACTGGCAAATGTCATGTATGAATAGGTAAAGTTTCTGAACTTAAAGAAAATAAGTATTTTTAAGAATTTTCCGGTCAAGAAGAAGTTTAGAATGGGGCTGAAGTCCAAGGGTTTAATATATTTATAGAGGGGTTGTAAAAGAAGTAAATGCTAGGGTGTTGGGGAGAGGGGTGGAATTAAATTATGGAGAATTAAATGCAAAATGGGAGTTGACACAGTTACTTTTGCTGATGATACTGTGCTTATGGGAGATTCTAAAGAAAAGTTGCAAAGGTTAGTGGACGAGTTTGGGAGAGTGTGTAAAGGTAGAAAGTTAAAAGTGAACATAGATAAGAGTAAGGTGATGAGGGTATCTAACGATTTAAATAAAGAAAAATTGGATATCACATTGGAGAGAGGGATTATGGAAGAAGTAAATGTTTTCAGATATTTGGGAGTTGATGTGTCAGCGGATGGGTTTATGAAGGATGAGGTTAACCATAGAATTGATGAAGGAAAAAGGTGAGTGGTGCATTGAGGTATCTGTGGAGACAAAAACGTTATCCATGGAGGCAAAGAAGGGAATGTATGAAAGTATAGTGGTACCAACACTCTTATATGGGTGTGAAGCATGGGTTGCAAATGCTGCAGCGAGGAGGAGGCTGGAGGCAGTTGAGATGTCCTGTCTAAGGGCAATGTGTGGTGTAAATATTATGCAGAAAATTCGGAATGTGGAAATTAAGAGAAGGTGTGGAGTTACTAAAAGTATTTGTCAGAGGGCTGAAGAGGGGTTGTTGAGGTGGTTTGGTCATTTAGAGAGAATGGATTAAAGTAGAATGACTTGGAGAGCGTATAAATCTGTAGGGGAAGGAAGGCGGGGTAGGGGTCGTCCTAGAAAAGGTTGGAGGGAAGGGGTAAAAGAGGTTTTGTGGGCGAGGGGCTTGGACTTCCAGCAAGCATGTGTGAGCGTGTTAGATAGGAGTGAATGGAGACGAATGGTTTTTGGGACATGACGATCTGTTGGAGTGTGAGCAGGGTAACATTTTGTGAAGGGATTCAGGGAAACCAGTTAATTGATTTAATTGGACTTGAGTCCTGGAAATGGGAAGTACAATGCCTGCACTTTAAAGAAGGGGTCTGAGATAGTGACAGCTGGGAGGGACTTTTCTCAGCTGTCGTATCTGAGCTCCTCTGCAAAGACAGTGATTATGTATGAGTGTGGTGAAAGTGTTGAATGATTATGAAAGTATTTTCTTTTTGGGGATTTTCTTTCTTTTTGGGTCACCCTGCCTCGGTGGGAGACGGCCGACTTGTTGAAAAAAAAAAAAAAAAAAAAAAAAAGAGCTGTTGGAGTGTGAGCAGGGTAATATTTTGTGAAGGGATTCAGGGAAACCAGTTAGCTGGACTTGAGTCCTGGAAATGGGAAGTACAATGCCTGCACTTTAAAGGAGGGGTTTGGGATACTGGCAGTTTGGAGGGACATCTAAGCTGTTGTATCCAAGTGCCTCTGCAAAGACAGTGATTGTGTATGAGTGATGGTGAAAGTGTTGAATAATGATGTTTTTTTTTTTTTGGGGGGTCATTCTTTTTTGGTCACCCTACCTTGGTGGGAAACAGCAGACGCGTTAAAAAAAAAAAACATTGAGAATGAAGTGAGAAGAGTTTTAATCATGATAGTAAAGATTTAAAAAATCAAGTTTCAGGCTTAAGATGGGAGAACAGATTAGATGAGGATTAGATTAGATAGGAAGTCTATGAGTCAGATACAAGAAACCTGAAAAAAAGTGTTTACTATTAAAAAAATTATAATGAATAAAATGAAATACTGTACAGTGCAGGGGCACTTCCTAACAAATGACTGAATTTTTTTTTTATTAACACATCGGCTGATTCCCACCAAGGCAGGGTGGCCCGAAAAAGAATAACTTTCATCATCATTCACTCCATCACTGTCTTTCCAGAGGGTTGCTTTACACTACATTTATAAAACTGCAACATTAACACCCCTCCTTCAGAGTGCAGACACTGTACTTCCCATCTCCAGGACTAAAGTCCGGCCTGCCCGTTTCCCTGAATCCCTTCATAAATGTTACTTTGTTCACACTCCAACAGCACGTCAAGTATTAAAAACCATTTGTCTCCATTCACTCCTATCAAATACGCTCACACATGCTTGCTGGAAGTCCAAGCCCCTCGCACACAAAACCTCCTTTACCCCTCCTCTAACCTTTCCTAGGCTGTCCCCTACCCCGCCTTCCCTCCACTATAGATTTATACACTCTCGAAGTCATTCTGTCTCGTTCCTTTCTCTCTACATGTCCGAACCACCTCAACAACCCCTCCTCAGCTCTCTGGATAATAGTTTTGGTAATCCCGCACCTCCTCCTAATTTCCAAACTCCGAATTCTCTGCATTATACTCACACCACACATTGACCTCAGACATGACATCTCCACTGCATCGAGCCTTCTCCTCATTGCAACATTCATCACCCATGCTTCACACCCATATAAGAGTGTTGGTATAACTATACTCTCATACATTCCCTTCTTTACTTCCATGGACAAAGTTCTTTGTCTCCACAGACTCCGAAGTACTCCACTTACCCTTTTCCCCTCATCAATTCTATGATTCACCTCATCCTTCACAGACCCATCTGCTGACATGTCCACTCCCAAATATCTGAATACATTCACCTCCTCCATACTCTCTCCCTCCAATCTGATATCCAATCTTTCGTCACCTAATCTTTTTGTTATCCTCATCATCTTACTCTTTCCTATATTCACTTTCAATTTTCTTCTTTTACACACCCTACCAAATTCATCCACCAACCTCTGCAACTTCTCTTCAGAATCTCCCAAAAGCAGTGTCATCAGCAAAAAGCAACTGTGACAACTCCCACTTTGTATTTGATTCTTTATCTTTTAACCCCACACCTCTTGCCAAGACCCTCGCATTCACTTCTCTTACAACCCCATCTATAAATATATTGAACAACCACGGTGACATCACACATCCTTGTCTAAGGTCCACTTTTACTTGGAAATAGTCCCCTCCCTCCTACACACACTAACCTGAGCCTCACTATCCTCATAAAAACTCTTCACTGCTTTCAGTAACCTACCTTCTATTCCATACACCTGCAACATCTGCCACATTGCCCCCCTATCATACGCCTTTTCCAAATCCATAAATGCCACAAAAACCTCTTTACCCTTATCCAAATACTGTTCACCTATATGTTTCACTGTAAACACTTGGTCTACACATCCCCTACCTTTCCTAAAGCCCCCTTGTTAATCTGCTATCCTGCTTTCTGTCTTACTCTTAATTCTTTCAATAATAACTCTAACATACACTTTACCAGGTACACTCAACAGACTTATTCCCCTATAATTTTTGCACTCTCTTTTGTCCCCTTTGCCTTTATACAAAGGAACAATACATGCTCTCTGCCAATCCCTAGGTACCTTACCCTCTTCCATACATTTATTAAATAATAGCACCAACCACTCCAAAACTATATCCCCACCTGCTTTTAACATTTCTATCTTTATCCCATCAATCCCAGCTGCCTTACCCCCTTTCATTCTACCCACTGACTCACGAACTTCCCCCACACTCACAACTGGCTCTTCCACACTCCTACAAGATGTTATTCCTCCTTGCCCTATACACGAAATCACAGCTTCCCTGTCTTCATCAACATTTAACAACTCAAAATATTCCCTCCATCTTCCCGATACCTCTAACTCTCCATTTAATAACTCTCCTCTCCTATTTTTAACTGTCAAATCCATTTGTTCCCTAGGCTTCCTCAACTTATTAATCTCACTTCAAAACTTTTTCTTATTTTCAACAAAATTTGTTGATAACATCTCACCCACTCTCTCATTTGCTCTCTTTTTACATTGCTTCACCACTCTCTTAACCTCTCTTTTTCTCTCCATATACTCTTCCCTCCTTGCATCACTTCTACTTTGTAAAAACCTCTCATATGCTAACTTTTTCTCCCTTACTACTCTCTTTACATCATCATTCCACCAATCGCTCTTCTTCCCTCCCGTACCCACTCGCCTGTAACCACAAACTTCTGCTGAACACTCTAACATTACATTTTTAAATCTACCCCATACATCTTCGACCCCATTGCCTACACTCTCACTAGCCCATCTATCCTCCAATAGTTGTTTATATCTTACCCTAACTGCCTCCTCTTTTAGTTTATAAACCTTCACCTCTCTCTACTTACTGCTTCTATTTTCCTTGTATCCCATCTACCTTTTACTCCCAGTGTAGCTATAACTAAAAAGTGATCTGATATATCTGTGGCCCTCTATAAACATGTACATCCTGAAGTCTACTCAACAGTCTTTTATCTACCAATACGTAGTCCAACAAACTACTGTCATTTCGCCCTACATCATATCTTGTATACTTATTTATCCTCTTTTTCTTAAAATATGTATTACCTATAACTAAACCCTTTCTATACAAAGTTCAATCAAAGGGCTCCCATTATCATTTACACCTGGCACCCCAAACTTACCTACCACACCCTCTCTACATGTTTCTCCTACTTTAGCATTTAGGTCCCCTACCACAATTACTCTCTCACTTGGTTCAAAAGTTCCTATACATTCGCTTAACATCTCCCAAAATCTCTCTCTCTCCTCTACACTCCTCTCTTCTCCAGGTGCATACACGCTTATTATGACCCACTTTTCGCATCCGACCCTTATTTTAATTCACATAATCCTTGAATTTACACATTTATATTCCCTCTTCTCCTTCCATAACTGATCCTTCAACATTATTGCTACCCCTTCCTTAGCTCTAACTCTCTCAGATACTCCTGACTTAATCCCATTTATTTCTCCCCACTGAAACTCGCCTACCCCTTTCAGCTTTGTTTCGCTTAGGGCCAGGACATCCAACTTCTTTTCATTCATAACATTAGCAATCATCTCTTTCTTATCATCTGCACTACATCAACACACATTCAAACAACCCAGTTTTATAAAGTTTTTCTTCTTCTCTTTTTTAGTAAATGTGTACAGGAGAAGGGGTTACTAGCCCATTGCTCCCGGCATTTTAGTCGCCTCATTCGACACAATGGCTTACGGAGGAAAGATTCTTTTCCACTTTCCCATGGACAATAGAGAAAATAAAAAGAACAAGAGCTATCAAGAAAAAGAAGAAAAACCTAGATGTGTGTATGTATATATATGCATGTGCATGCCTGTGTAGTGTGACCTAAAGTGTAAGTAGAAGTAGCTAGATATACCTGTTATCCAGCGTGTTTATGAGACAGAAAAAAGACACATACTGGGGCATATGTTGAAAGGGAGAGCAAATAAAAGTAGCAATCACCAGTTGCCATGGATACTTGCAGTACAGGACTGCCTTTGGTTACCTACCAGTACACCACAAGAAGTAATTATTAAATCTACAGCTCTATCAATTTCTAACAAACAAGAGCCTAGCGCATATGCACAAAATGAACATACAAATCTTTCTTCTTTCAACAAACCGGCTATATCCCACCAAAGAGGGTGGCCCAAAAAGAAAAACAAAAGTTTCTCTTTTTAACTTTAGTAATGTATACAGGAGAAGGGGTTACTAGCCCCTTGCTCCCGGCATTTTAGTCACCTCTTACGACGCGCATAGCATACGGAGGAAGAATTCTGTTCCACTTCCCCATGGAGATAAGAGGAAATAAACAAGAACTGATAAGAAAATAGAAGAAAACCCAGAGGGGTGTGTGTGTATATATATGCTTGTACATGCATGTGTAGTGTGACCTAAGTGTAAGTAGAAGTAGCAAGACGTACCTGAAATCTTGCATGTTTATGAGACAGAAAAAAAGACACCAGCAATCCTACCATCATGTAAAACAATTACAGGCTTCCGTTTCACACTCACTTGGCATGCCGGTAGTGCGTACCTCCCTAGGGGGCTGCTGTCTAACAACCTATTACCTAGGGAACATCCAAATATCAATGTAATTTTATGAAATGGCCTTTAAAAATATAGAGGGACTTGTTTCAGACATTTCACTGCATATAAATGCAACCAATCATGGAGTGCCAGTGTATAATTCTCACCTACCTAAACACAAAGCAAAACAAAGAAAGTCTAATAATAATTGGATATTCAACTTTCTGACAGATAGAATACAGAGTGGTAGTAAACAGTGCAAAATCCAGCATTAGTAAAGCAAAAAGCACAGTACCCCAGGGCATGGTCCTGATGCCTTTACTGACTCTTATTCTCATAATGGATATAGATAAAATTACTCACTACAGTTTCATATCATCACTTGCAGATGATACCAAGATAAGCATGAAAATCACTTCAGTAGAAGATACAATCAAAATCTTTCAGTGGGCAGTGGAAAATAACAACTTTCAGTGGTGACAAAATCTGACTGCTTAGTTATGGAAAGAATGAAGAACTCAAAAGGAACACTACATTTAAAACACAATCAGAGCACTAAATATAACAAAAGGAACATGTGAAGGATGTGGGTGTAATAATGTCATGTGACCTTTCAAAGAAAACAATAAGGCAAATGGCAAGGTAAATGATGAGGTGGATAATAAGGACTTTCAGGACAAGGAAAATAATGCCAATGCTGACACTTTTCAAATCACTAATGTTCTCTTGCTTGGAGTACTGTTCAGTGTTGACGGCTCCATTCAGGGCAAGATAGATGTCGGAAATTAACAGATTCAAAGATCATTTACGGCCTGCAGAGCCAGTGAAGCATTTATATTACTAGGGACACCTCAATGGCCAAAATATGTACTCGTTGGAGCAGAGGAGATAGATACACGATAAAATATACATGGAAAGTACTTGAGGGCTTGGCTCCAAATCTGTACACTGCCCAAAAAAAACATACTGGAATGAGAGATGTGGGATAATTTTTTTTTTCAATGAACCGGCCATATCCCACCAAGGAAGGATGACCTAAAGAGAAAAACAAGTTTTTCTATTTAAATTTATTAATTTATACAGGAGAAGGGGTTACTAGCCCCTTGCTCCAGCATTTTAGTCTCCTCTTACGACACGCATGACTTATGGAGGAAGAATTCTTTTGTACTTCCCCATGGAGAATATGAGAGAATGCATAGAATAAATACCATGGGGCGGTGTGGACACATTAAGAAAACATTGCAGTGTATAAACAACAGGTTCCCAGACTTCTAATGTCTTGCCAGAAGATATCAGAAACACTGCTGAAACAAGTGTAGAAGTCTTTAACCTTTTTTGTGTCGATCCTGTAGTATGATGGCATGAGCTTAGCTCAGATAAACTGAGCGATAAATTTGGGCCTCAATATGAGAGAATGGGTCTATGCAGTAAGTGTGCCCCATTTAAAAAAATCCTGCAGCAAGCAGTGCATAATGAGGAAAAAACTGCAACCATGTTTTTGGTTTAAAACAGCAACTCTGATGATTAGTTTCAGGACTGAAAGTAGCTTGAAATTGAGTTCAAAGTAACAGAAATGCTAGATTTTTGCTGATATTCCAGAGTACACAAATGACATCACTTGTCCATTACACATCCGAATGGCATGTCTAATACGCATTTAGGAATGTACTGACATTATTTATATAATTATTACAATAGTACAGTAGTCTGCATAAAAGTGAATTTTCTATTTTTTTTTATTTTGCGAATAAAAATTCAAAATGAAAAGCAAGCGTAATTGCCAGGAATGTCTACACTGTTTATCGTGGACCCTATTTTAAAATTGGCAATTGTTGAATTTTGTGTGAAACAGGCCAAATTACCAATTTTGATCACACTATTGGATAAATGAAATAGGTAAATGGGTGGTCTTATACTCATTTGATAGAATAGAAGGAATACTAGTGAAATAGCTGAGCTTGGTGGACTGGAACAATAGAATTGGCCAAAAATAGAGCAAAAGGTGGGTGAAATTGCCAAAGAGTAAATATCGCCAAGACTGCTAACTTTGCGAGAGCATAATTCTGTAAGTTTTCCATCAAATTTCGTACTTTTGCTTTCATTACTTTCAGAAAAAGATTCTCTATAATTTCATAAGATAAAATAATGTTTTTTTTTTTTTCAAATTCTTTGAGGCTAGGTGCAAGTTTGTGAGCAGAGGTCATGATATTGAAAGGGTTGAGAGGAAACTAGACAATTTCCTAAACCAAGTGATGGATTAACCAGGCTGTGATGGATGTGGGCCAGCAGGCTGCCAGCCTAGTTGACCAGGCAAGCACCAGACAAACCTGTCCCAGGGCTGGACTTCAAGAATAGGGTAACTCTTGAAACCCATCAAAGGTATATCAAAGTCATGTATCTAGATTGGTATCCAAGTAAGAATGCTTCTCTAGAGTAAAAGAATATTCTAACCAATCTCTTTCAAGAGGAATGCTAAACATGGTAGAATGATAAAAAGAACATGCAAAATACTAAAGGGCATAGACATTTTGCATGTCTAAGCCCTTTAGTAGGGCAAGAAGATAAATGGAAACTGCAGACCCAAATGAATAAAAAATACACCATGAAACATTTCTTCAAAGAGCAAAAAACAAAGCAAAATGAGCTAGACTGGGACACAGTAGAAGTCTTTCCCTATGAGATTCAAACACAAGTATTAAAAAGCTAATTCATGTAATTACACACACACACAGTACATAACATGTGACTGACCTGTAACAAAGAATGAAATGGCTTCTAAAACATCAGAGACTTGTTTGCTGCCCAGCAGTTGGCATACCACAGGCAAACCCTTATGGATTAATTTTGCAAAGCCAACAGAATCCTGTTAGAACAAACAATTCATAAATTATATGTGCAGTATATAATAAGTGATGGAGGGGAAGGGGGTTCGAGGATTGTGAAAAAAGAGTAATGAGGAGGAAAGGAAAAAAAAAAAAAACACTCCAATGAGAACTGCCATTTTTTTCAGTTTCTGGAATTTCCTCCCATGACATTATACCAGGGTGGTTCTAACCTATCTCAGTGATATTACAGAGAGCTAGATAAGCTTCCAGATTAGAAGTTTACTATGTGGTTAAGCAGCCACATGCCACAGCAGCTACTTACATAAATGTATTGCATTTTTAAAAGCTAAATTGAAAGTCATTACTGTTAAAAAATGCTGAGGTATAAACTAACCAAATGTGAATAAGGCAGCTCATGATCTATGAATATGGTGAATTCCTATGTCTACTGCATAATGTTAGTACTAAGATTAAACTAACCTTAAGATATATCACCAAAAGCTTTTGTTTGGTTATTTCTGCATTTTCTTCTCTTTCATTATCATTCTTTTCATTTTCTTCACCTTTTTCTTCTTCACCTTCCATTTTTTCTCCATTCTTTACAGAATCTTCTTTTTTTCTTTCCATTTCTTCAGCTGCTATAAAAATGCGCTCTAAGACCTTAAGGTAACGTATTTGATGGTCATTCAATTTTTCCAAAATCTCATCCTGCAATATCCTGCCATGCTCCTCAGGGTCATACCTTGTCAAGTGAAAAAAAGAAAAAAATATTTGCTACAGAAGAATTAACTGTTAGAATAAAATCAATTATAAATATTATCACATACGTACTTGACAATTATTTAACCCTTTCAGGGTCGAGACCTTAATTCTTAACTCTCTCAGGGTCGAAACAATTTTGGGGAAAAAAAATTATTTTTTTCTTATGAAATGATAGAGCATCTTTTTCCGATCATAACGCCACCAAAACTATGAAATTTGGAGAAAAACTAACAGAATTATGCTCTCATAAATTTAGCGGTATCGAAGATATTTACGCATTGGCGATTTCGCCCACTTTGAGCCCTATTTTTGGCCAATTCCAATGTCTCAGTCTACGAAAATCATAGCTATTATTGTAGAATTCCATTTGTTCTATCGATTGAGTACAAGAAACCACCAATTTACCGATTTCAACTATCCAATAAAGCGGTCAGAAATTGGTAATATTGCCAATTTCCACAAATTTCAAAAGATGCCAATTTCAAATTAGGGTCCAGAATAAACAAGACAGACATTCCTGGCACTAAAATAACATTTTATCTGTTCATTAATCACGTCTCCAGGCTCCTATTGCATTACTTTTGCTTTCCATTTTGAATTTTTATTCTCATAAAAAATTGAAGATTTTCTGTTATGTATACTACTGCATCATTGTAAAAATGGTATAAATAATATCAGTACACTTGTGCAAGAATATTAGACTAACCAGTTGATGTGTATTGAACGCATGGCGTGATTTGTTTACTCTTGAACATAGGCAAAAATCGAACATTTTCGCTACTTTGCGCTCAGTTTCAAGGTACTTGTCATCGTGAAACCAGTCAAAATTATCTCTATTTTTGTAATATATCATCCATTCTATCAAATGAGACTAAGAAAACGAGAATACAAGCATAAATACCATACGAAAATAGAATGCAAAGTCGCTGTTTTAAACCAAAAACAAGGTCAGTTTTTTTTTCCTCATTATGCACTGTGTGGTGCAGGATTTTTTTTATACTGCGCACACTGACCGCACAAACCCATTCTCTCACATCTAGGCCTACCAGCCTGTTTCTGCTTGATTTGAGGGCGCTAGAATTTAGGCATACTAGTACATCAAACGCCCTGGTGCATAAGCCGTACTAGTACGTCAAAAACCCTGAAAGGGTTAAGGTATTTAAAACTTTAAATATTTATCAACATAAAAATAACCCAAATTTATATTAAAAACTGCACAATAAAGACTGTTTTGGTAAATATGGTCTATGAATAACAAAAACTTTACAAATTAAACATTGAGGTTACATGCAATAAACATACATTTCAACTTTCTAATGAGATGAAATACATTAACTCAACATATAGATTTTATTTGCCCTTATATGAACCTAGAAATTGTAAGCAGTTAGTTTTTTTGCAAATTCACCATGCTTAGAGGTTCCCTACACCAGACCTGCAGAATGGCACCCTGCCATTCTTAAGTATTTCCTAGCAATGGCATAAATCCAAGATGGCCCCCATTACAACAAGCTGGTACAGTCATAACACTGACTGGAACATGATTTTGATATGGAACATAGAGAATCCCATGGAAGTAATTAAAAACTTGCTAGACACTGATCACATGGAAGTTTCAGAAAATGTGAGATCACTAAGAGACTTGGCCAGAAAACTTTTAAGGTTCTTCTGTATGTATGAAAAAAAAAAAAAGATGATGACTGGGCCAGTAAGGTAGAACTTCAGATCAAAGGAGCTCTTGCTGATCTTTCTGCAGCAGATACTCTATATCACAAATGTTATAATGAGAAGGTCAGGAAAATACACAATAATGGTAGTGTATTAATCTAACCATGTACAGATGATAGTGCCCAAAATTGATGCACTGAAAAAAATTATGAAAACTGCTCCTGCACCCATACAACCTTACATACATTATTAAAGTTTAAATTTACCATACTCTTCATACAAGACTTATTACAGTGCATATTAAATATACAGAACACTTAATAAAACTACTTCAAAAATATTAAATACATATTTAAAAAAAAAAAAGAAAATCACTGTAAAAACATCACAATTTTGACAACCCTCAAACTGCAATGTCCCTACTCCTTGAGTGTAAGCATGCACATCCCACCTCTGGATCTCATATGCAGCAAACCAGTTTCCCTGAATCTCTTCATAAATTTTACCTTGCTTACATACCAACATCATGTCCATTAAAAACAATTTGTCTCCATTCACTCCTATCTAAAATGCTCACACAACCTTGCCTGCTAGATACTCAAAGCATAAGTATTACTCATATTTTAATCTGTCACATGAGACCAAGAAAATGAGAATACATCAATAAATACCATACGAAAATAGACTGCAAAGTCGCTGTTTTAAACGAAAAAAACGGTCAGTTTTTTTTTCTCATTATGCAGTGTGTGGTGCAGGATTTTTTTTATACTGCACACACTGACCACATAGACCTATTCTTTCATATGTAGGCCTACCAGCCGTTTCCTGCTTAATTTGAAGCCGCTAGAATTTACTCGTACTAGTACGGCACCAACCCCTGCTCGTGAAACGTACTAGTACGGCACCAACCCCTGCTCATGAAACGTACTAGTACGGCACCAACCCCAAAAGGGTTAATTAACCCATTAACTGTCCAAACGTATATATATGTTTTTACTGCTAGCGCTCCGAACGTATACTATATTCGTTTTTTTACATGCTTTCAAATGGGGAAAATCAAGGTCGGAGCACTGTGTGTGTGTAAACATATACAGTGGTACCCCGGTTTACGATGGTCCCAAAACACACCCTTTTATGTAAGTTTATTTTTTTAAATGCTTTTGTAAGTGTACTTTTGGGGGTCTAAACGGACTAGTCTATTTTACATCATTTCTTAAGGAGATAAATTCGTTTGGTAATGGCACTTGAACAGCATTCTGGAACGAAAAAATATCGTAAACCGGGGTACCACTGTATATACGTTTGGACAGTTAACGGGTTATTTTATTTATTATTATTTATTTTTTACCTTCAAAGCTATCTCCTGCGAATGCAGGGTGACCTGAAGAAAACACTTTCACCACCATTCATTCAATCATTGTTTTTCCAGAAGTGTGCTGATATCACAATTCAAATTACCCTCTGACTGCAACATCCTCACTCCTCCTGAGTGCAGGCCCTGCACTTCCCACCTCCAGAACTCAAGTTCAGATAACCAGTTTCTCTGAATCCCTTCATAAAAGTCACTCTCCTCATTATTTAACAAACAGAACATCCATGAACATCCATTAAAAACAACTTGTCTCCATTCATTCCTATCTACCACGCTCACAAATATGCTCCAATATCTGGGAGTTTTGGAATGGTTGGTGCTATTATTTAATAAATGTATGGAAGAGGGTAAGGTACCTAGGGACTGGCAGTGTGTGTGCATAGTTCCTTTATATAAAGGCAAAGGGGACAAAAGAGAGTGCAAAAATTATAGGGGGAATAAGTCTGAACTGGCAAGGTTGTGCCAGCCACCATCAAAATTCTTTTAGACAGTGATTATGTGGAGTGAGGTGAAAGTGTTGAATGATGATGAAAGTATTTTCTTTCTTTTTGGGTCACCCTGCCTTGGTGGGAGACGGCCGACGAGTTAAAAAAACAAAGTCTGTTGAGTATACCTGGTAAAGTGTATGGTAGAGTTATTATTGAAAGAATTAAGAGTAAGATGGACAGTAGGATAGCAGATGAACAAGGAGGCTTTAGGAAATGAAGGGAGTGTGTAGACCAAGTGTTTACAGTGAAACATATAGGTGAACAGTATTTAGATAAGGGTAAAGAGGTTTTTACTTTCGTTTTTCCTTTTGTGCCACCCCGATTCGGTGGGAAACGGCCGACGTGTTGAAAGAAAGAAAGAAAGAGGTTTTTGTGGCATTTATGGATTTGGAAAGGCATATGACAGGACTTGAGTCCTGGAAATGGGAAGTACAATGCCAGCTCTTTAAAGGAGGGGTTTGGGATATTGGCAGTTTGGAGGGACTTCTAAACTGTCATATTCTGAGCTCCTCTGCAAAGACAGTGATTATGTACGAGTGAGATGAAAGTGTTGAATGATGATGAAAGTATTTTCTTTTGGGGATTTTTTCTTTCTTTTTGGGTCACCCTGCCTCGGTGGGAGACTGCCGAATTCTTGAAAAAAAAAAAAAGTATGACAGGGTGGATAGGGGAGCAATGTGGCAGATGTTGCAGGTGTATGGAATAGGAGGTAGGTTACTGATAGCAGTGAAGAGTTTTTATGAGGATAGTGAGGCTCAGGTTAGAGTATGTAGGAGAGAGGGAGATTATTTCCCAGTAAAAGTAGGCCTTAAACAAGGATGTGTGACGTCACCGTGGTTGTTCAATATATTTATAGATGGGCTTATAAGAAAAGTGAATGCGCGGGTCTTGGCAAGAGGTGTGGGGTTAAAAGATAAAGAATAACACAAAGTGGGAGTTGTCACAGTTGTTCTTTGCTGATGACACTGTGCTTTTGGGAGATTCTGAAGAGAAGTTGCAGAGGTTGGTGGATGAGTTTGGTAGGGTATATGAAGGAAGAAAATTAAAAGTGAATATAGGAAAGAGTAAGGTGATGAGGATAACAAAAAGATTAGGTGACGAAAGATTGGATATCAGATTGGAGGGAGAGAGAGTATAGAGGAGGTGGACGGTGGAGTATAGAGGAGTGGACGTGTCAGCAGATGGGTCTACGAAGGATGAGGTGAATCATAGAATTGATGAGGGGAAAAAGGGTGTGGTGCAAAGAGGGGAATGTATGACAGTATAGTTATACCAACACTCTTATATGGGTGTGAAGCATGGGTGGTGAATGTTGCAACAAGGAGAAGGCTGGAAGCAGTGGAGATGTCATGTCTGAGGGCAATGTGTGGTGTGAATATAATGCAGAGAATACGTAGTTTGGAAATTAGGAAGAAGTGCGGGATTACTAAAACTATTATCTAGAGGGCTGAGGAGGGGTTGTTGAGGTGGTTCGGATATGTAGAGAGAATGGAACAAAATAGAATGACTTTGAGAGTGTATAAATCTGCAGTGGAGGGAAGGCGGGGTAGGGGACAGCCTAGGAAAGGTTGGAGGGAGGGGTAAAGGAGGTTTTGTGTGCGAGGGGCTTGGTCTTCCAGCAAGCATGCGTGAGCATATTTGATAGGAGTGAATGGAGACAAATGGTTTTTAATACTTTACTTGCTGCTGGAGTGTGAGCAAAGCAACATTTATGAAGGGTTTCAGGGAAACTGGCATGCCGAACTTGAGTCCTGGAGATGAGAAGTACAGTGTCTGCACTCTGAAGGAGGGGTGTTAATATTGCAGTTTTAAAACTGTAGTGTAAACATGCCTCTGGCACGACAGTGATGGAGTGAATGATGAAAGTTTTTCTTTTTCGGGCCACCCTGCCTTGGTGGGAATCGGCCAATGTGTTAATAAAAAAAAATCTGGGAGAAGACCTGTCAGTGGACAGGTCTATGAAAAATGAGGTAAACTACTGTACATAACAAGAGAGGGATAAAAGGTGGATAGAGTATTGAGGCATCTCTGGAGACTAAGAACTTTATCCATGGAGGCAAAGAGAAATTTACCATAGTGGTACCAACACAGTTATATAGGTGTGCAGCATAGTTTTAAAGGTTGCAGTGAGGAGGCTAGAAGCAGTGAAAATGCATTTGAGGGCAAAGTGTGGTGTGAATATTGTGCAGAGATTTCAGAGCATGGAGAATATAAGGTATGTGGGTTACCAAAAGTATAATTCAAAGGTCTGAGGAAGGGTTGTTGAAATAGTTTGGGCACTTAAGAGATGGAGCAAAATAGGATAACTAGGGGTTAAATAAATATGGGGTGGAGAAACAGGAGGGGTAAGGGTTGTCCCAGGAAAGGAATAAATAAAGATTTTCAGTACTAGGGGCTTAAACATCCAACAGGCTTGTGTGGGAGCATTAGATCGGAATAAGTGGAGGCAAGTGGTTTTTGTGATCTGACATGCTGATGGTATGAGAGCAAGGTAACATTTATGAAGGGATTAAGGGAAACTGGTTAGTCAGATCTGAGTCCTGGTGGGAAAGACAGTGCCTGCACTCTCAATGAGGGAAGAATGCTGCTGTTCTGACAGTCATCTAAATTGCAATGTCAGCACACTTCTAGCAAGCAAGACAGAAATTGAATGAGTGACAGTGAGTTTCTTTTTTTTTCTTCAGGGGTGGGAATGTCAACCTAACGTGCCAGGAGATGGCTGGTGTGTTAAAATAAAAAGATTATTAAAAGGTTAAGCTGTTTCCTACCAGGCAGGTTGACCAAAAGAAAACCATTCACCATCATTGATTCCTTTGTATTCTTTCCAGATGATCTTGGACATGTCAATGATCCATGGAAACATTCCCATCCATCCCTCAGTGCAGTCACTGCACCCCCAGAACTAAAAGTCTTCCAAGCAGATTTTCCCCAAATCCCTTCATAGCTGTAACCTTGCTCTCAGTCAAAAAGCACATTAAATCCTTGTAACCTTGCTCACTCAAACAGTACATTAAATCCTTGTAACATTTGCTCATACTCAAACAGAACATCAAATCCAAAAGCTACTGCTCTCCAATAACTCAAATCAAACATGCTTGCTAGATGCTTCAGCCCATCCACACCCATCCCTTATACATTCCATCCACCCCAGATTTATATATTCCCTAGGTAAATTTATCATTTATAAATAAAGACTGCACTGTATGGAATGGCCCACTCACACAAGCTCTTTTAGGTATTTACAGATAACCAGTAGCTTCAAGCTAAGTCCTCATTTCTATAGAATCCAGCATTTTAGTAAAGCAAAAAGATAAATGTTATTCCCAGTTTCCCAGATATTTGGCTTCACTTCTTCTGGCCCTACAACAATAATAATTTGGGTAAGGCAAAGAGAAAATATGTATGAAATGAAATCCTGAATAAGACTTACACAAGAATTTTATCTCCGTGGAATAATTCAAAAGCACATTCCAATAATTTCACTGCACGACGTATCTTGCTAGATTTCAGTGCCTCTGCTACATCAGACAAAACATCATTAAGAGAGGCACCATTGTCTACAGTATCTTCATTGTCATCATCATCATCAGTTCCATCTGTAATAAAAACTCATTCTTAATCTCTACAGCATTATTACCTGCAACACTTCTGCAATAAAATATACAACAGGAATTTCTCATTACTGCATTTGCTCTTCCTGTACCTTCAGAATATTTAGTTTCTTATAATCTTACACTCTCAAATTTACTTACTTCATATTCCCTTCATTTATGTAATGTGCATATTTCTAAATTTTATTTAAATGACACTTTGAACATATGATAACTTACAAGTTTCAATGCTCATTTTTAGAAACATCTTATAGTTTTTGACTATTTTTTTCTTGTTGCTCCATCTGCTTTACAAAGCTTACAGAATGAAAGATTATAGTTACCTTGTTTGTGGAGAAATAAAGTGTAGTCCAGTACTATAGCAAACATAAATAAATTTAATTACCATCAACTTCAAATTTGGAATCAGCATACTCATATTACAGTAGACCATTATTTAACACGGTTGTTACGTTCCTGAAAACACCGTGTTAGACAAACTGAAGAACTTATTGGAAAAATAGGGTTATGTTCCTGGGAGCCCAAAAAGCCAAACAACTTTTTTTTAGACCTACAGATCTTACAAAAATAAAAGGTTTATGTAATAGTAGTTCATTGTCGAGATGTATTATGTTGTTTTTACTGCTTAAGACTACAAATGCAACAGAAATAATAGTATTTCTTACCTTAAATTGTGGGTGCTGGTGTTTGTCGATGATTGTGAAGAGAGTGAAGTTAAGCTGTGGCCCTACTGGGCTGAGGTGGATGGTATAGGTTCTGGTATTGAAGTCGATGGTTGTACTGTTGTGTGCATAAATTTTGTAACGGATTTCTGTTCTATTTTACCCTGCAGTACATTATACAACTGGCGGTAAGGCATCAGCTGCTATAGACACAGTTTCAGGGTCCTCTTCAGTGAAAAAGTCTAACTTTAAGTCATTCAGAAAGTCACTCAAGTCATTCAGTCATGTCATTCAGAAATCATTCAGTCAAGTCAGTAAATCATTCAGTCAAGTCAGTAAATCATTCAGTCAAGTCAGTAAATCATTCAGTCAAGTCAGTAAATCATTCAGTCAAGTCAGTAAATCATTCAGTCAAGTCAGTAAATCATTCAGTCAAGTCATTCAGTCATTCAGTCAAGTCAGTAAGTTATTCAGTCAAGTCAGTAAGTTATTCAGTCAAGTCAGTAAGTCATTCAGTCAAGTCAGTAAGTTATTCAGTCAAGTCAGTAAGTCATTCAGTCAAGTCAGTAAGTCATTCAGTCAAGTCAGTAAGTCATTCAGTCAAGTCAGTAAGTCATTCAGTCAAGTCAGTAAGTTATTCAGTCAAGTCAGTCATTAGTCAAGTCAGTCAAGTCAGTAAGTCATTCAGTCAAGTCAGTAAAGTCATTCAGTCAAGTCAGTAAAGTCATTCAGTCAAGTCAGTAATCATTCAGTCAAGTCAGTAGTAATCATTCAGTCAAGTCAGTAATCATTCAGTCAAGTCAGTAATCATTCAGTCAAGTCAGTAAAGTCATTCAGTCAAGTCAGTAAATCATTCAGTCAAGTCTAGTTATCAATCATATCAGTCAAGTCAGTAAATCATTCAGTCAAGTCAGTAAATCATTCAGTCAAGTCAGTAAATCATTCAGTCAAGTCAGTAAATCATTCAGTCAAGTCAGTAAATCATTCAGTCAAGTCAGTAAATCATTCAGTCAAGTCAGTAAATCATTCAGTCAAGTCAGTAAATCATTCAGTCAAGTCAGTAAATCATTCAGTCAAGTCAGTAAATCATTCAGTCAAGTCAGTAAATCATTCAGTCAAGTCAGTAAATCATTCAGTCAAGTCAGTAAATCATTCAGTCAAGTCAGTAAATCATTCAGTCAAGTCAGTAATCATTCAGTCAAGTCAGTAAATCATTCAGTCAGTAAGTCAGTAAGTCAGTAATCATTCAGTCAAGTCAGTCATTCAGTCAAGTCATTCAGTCAAGTCAGTAAATCATTTCAGTCAAGTCAGTAAGTCATTCAGTCAAGTCAGTATCATTCAGTCAAGTCAGTAATCATTCAGTCAAGTCAGTATCATTCAGTCAAGTCAGTATCCAGTCATCAGTCAAGTCAGTCAGTAGTCATTCAGTCAAGTCAGTAGTCATTCAGTAAGCATAGTCACGTAAGTCAGTCAGTCAAGTCAGTCAAGTCAGTCAAGTCAGTCAGTCAGTCAAGTCATTCAGTCAAGTCAGTCAGTCATTCAGTCAAGTCAGTCAAGTCAGTAAGTCAGTTTAGTCAGTCAGTTGTCAGTAAGTCATTCAGTCAAATCAGTAAGTCATTCAGTCAAGTCAGTCAGTAGTCATTCAGTCAAGTCAGTAAGTCATTCAGTCAAGTCAGTAAGTCATTCAGTCAAGTCAGTCAGTCATTCAGTCAAGTCAGTAAGTCATTCAGTCAAGTCAGTCAAGTCATTCAGTCAAGTCAGTCAGTCATTCAGTCAAGTCAGTCAAGTCATTCAGTCAAGTCAGTAAGTCATTCAGTCAAGTCAGTAAGTCATTCAGTCAAGTCAGTAAGTCATTCAGTCAAGTCAGTAAGTCATTCAGTCAAGTCAGTAAGTCAGTCAGTAAGTCAGTAGTCAGTCAGTAAGTCAGTCAGTAAGTCAGTCAAGTCGTAAGTTATTCAGTCAAGTCGGTAAGTTATTCAGTCAAGTCAGTAAATCATTCAGTCAAGTCAGTAAATCATTCAGTCAAGTGCCAGTCAAATCATTCAGTCAAGTCAGTAAATCATTCAGTCAAGTCAGTAAATCATTCAGTCAAGTCAGTAAATCATTCAGTCAAGTCAAGTAAATCATTCAGTCAAGTCAGTAAATCATTCAGTCAAGTCAGTAAATCATTCAGTCAAGTCAGTAAATCATTCAGTCAAGTCAGTAAATCATTCAGTCAAGTCAGTAAATCATTCAGTCAAGTCAGTAAATCATTCAGTCAAGTCAGTAAATCATTCAGTCAAGTCAGTAAATCATTCAGTCAAGTCAGTAAGTCATTCAGTCAAGTCAGTAAGTCATTCAGTCAAGTCAGTAAGTCATTCAGTCAGTGAAGTCAGTAAGTCATTCAGTCAAGTCAGTAAGTCATTCAGTAAGTCAGTCAGTAAGTCAGTCAGTAAGTCAGTCAGTTGTCAGTAAGTCATGTCAGTAAGTCATTCAGTCAAGTCAGTAAGTCATTCAGTCAAGTCAGTAAGTCATTCAGTCAAGTCAGTAAGTCATTCAGTCAAGTCAGTAAGTCAGTTTAGTCAGTCAGTAAGTCAGTTTAGTCAGTCAGTTGTCAGTAAGTCATGTCAGTAAGTCATTCAGTCAAGTCAGTAAGTCATTCAGTCAAGTCAGTAAGTCATTCAGTCAAGTCAGTAAGTCATTCAGTCAAGTCAGTAAGTCATTCAGTCAAGTCAGTAAGTCATTCAGTCAAGTCAGTAAGTCATTCAGTCAAGTCAGTAAGTCATTCAGTCAAGTCAGTAAGTCCTTCAGTCATCAGTAAGTCAGTCAAGTCATTCAGTCAGTGAAGTCAGTAAGTCATTCAGTGAAGTCAGTAAGTCATTCAGTGAAGTCAGTAAGTCATTCAGTGAAGTCAGTAAGTCATTCAGTGAAGTCAGTAAGTCATTCAGTGAAGTCAGTAAGTCATTCAGTGAAGTCAGTAAGTCATTCAGTGAAGTCAGTAAGTCATTCAGTGAAGCCAGTAAGTCATTCAGTGAAGTCAGTCAAGTCATTCAGTAAATCAGTCAAGTCAGTCAGTGAAGTCAGTCAGTGAAGTCAGTAAGTTATTCAGTCAAGTCAGTAAGTTATTCAGTCAAGTCAGGATGGTGGTGGGGTATGGCGGTAGGTCTCCCCCGTTGACTCAATGGTGTAACTGGGTGACCATATGCTTAAAATGTTTTCCCTCCCGCAACCATGTTAAATTAATTTTACGGTGTTAAACAAAAATATGCAGCAATTCTTCAATCGTGCTATAGCCAAAACGTGCAAGCCAAAACCGTGTTAACCGATGATCTACTGTACATAGAACACTACATTTATCTCAGTAGAAGACCGAATATACTTTTTTGCTGTCCAGAGTTATCCTTTCTGTGAAGTGTAATGTCACAACACTTCTGGCAAAACAATTATTGAATAAATGATGAACATGTATCCTCCTTTCTTTGGAGTGGTCTACCTACCTTGGTATGAGATGGCCAGCATTCAAAAAAATTCTCAGTTGGTTATTGTTAAATGCATTTATACTTTAGGTATGTTTATTTTATGTGGTGGGAGACGGCAAGTGTGGTGTTAAAAAAAAAAAAAAAAAGCTAGTTTGGGCACTGAGAGAGAATAGAGCAGAAGGTTGATAAAGAGGGTACATAAATCTGGGTTGGAAGGAAGGAGAGGTAGGGGTTGTCCCAGGAAGGTGTTTGAACATCTAACAGGCTCATGTGAGTGCATTAAAAGGAGTGGATACAAATTATTTTTATGACTTGACATGCTGATGGAGTGAACAAGGTCAACACACTTCTGGCAAAACAGTGATTAAACAAGTGGGAATTTACTCATTTTGAAATCACCCTACTTTGGTGGGAGACAGCCAGTGTGTTAAAAATATAGAGCAGGGATATGCCAAAGTATAAGTCTCAGAATCAGTAGGTTTTTTAACATGTCGACTGTTTTCCACATGCTTGCTGCAAGTCCAAGCCCACAAAACCTCCTTTACACCCTCCTTCCAACCTTTCCTAGGACAACCCCTACCCCACCTTCCTTTCCCTACATTCCATCCTCTCTAAATCACCAAACCACCTCAACAACCCTTCTTCAGCCTTCTGATTAATACTTTTAGTATCTCCACACCTCCTAATTTCCACACTATGAATTCTCTGCATATTTACACCACACATTGCCTTTAGACACTATCTCCACTGCCTCCAGCCTCCTCCTTGCTGCAGCATTTACAACCCATGCTTCACACCTATACAAGAGTGTTCGTACCACTATACAGTGGACCCCCCGAGTATCGTAAGGCTCATATTTCGTAAAAATCGTGTTTCGTAAGCTTTTTTCGATTTCGTGTATCGTAAAATCCCTCATATTTCGTAACGTATTAGACCTGTCCGCCTGCTCCGCGCCTGCGCAGGACGCCCGCCAGTGAAGCGTTGTTTACCATTGAGAGAACATTACCCAGCGCGCTCTTTCAAATATTCACAATACATTTGGTGTCTTTTTTGGTGGTTTAGTGATTGTCACTGTGAAATAAATCACCATGGGTCTAAAGAAGCTTCCTAGTGGCACCCCTGTGGTAAAGAAAGTGAGGAACACCATCGAACTGAAGAAAGAGATAATAGAAAAATATGAGAGTGGCGTACATCTGAGTGAGCTTGCCAGGATGTACAAGAAAACCCCATCTACTATCAGCTCTATCCTGGCAAAGAGAAATGAGATCAAGGAAGCTAATGTTGCAAAAGGGGTTGATATGTTAATGAAAAATAGATCGAAAACAGTGGATGAGGTTGAGAAGTTATTGTGGGTGTGGATCATTGAAAAACAGATAGCAGGTGATAGTATTTCCACGGCGATAATTTGTGAAAAGGCAAGGAAGTTGCACGCAGATCTTGTCAAGACAATGCCTGGAACCAGTGGTGAGGCGAGTGATTTTAAAGCCAGCAAAGGCTGGTTTGAGAGGTTTAAGAAACGTAATGGCATACACAGTGTTGTGAGGCATGGTGAGGCAGCCAGCTCAGACAAACGTGCAGCTGAAAAGTTTATGAGTGAATTCCAGGGGTTCGTAGAGGTTGAACAATTCCTCCCCTAACAAGTGTTTAATTGTGATGAAACAGGCCTGTTTTGGAAGAAAATGCCAAACAGGACCTTCATTACTCAGGAGGAAAAGACACAGCCAGGACACAAGCCTATGAAAGACAGGGTAACTCTTATGATGTGTGCCAATGCTAGTGGTGAAGCCTTTACTGGTGTATCACTCAGAAAATCCCAGACCCTTCAAGAAACACAGTGTTGACAAGAATAAATTGTGTGTGCATTGGAAGGCTAACACCAAGGCATGAGTCCCTACTGAGATTTTCAAGGAATGGGTGACTGGAGTGTTTGGCCCTAGTGTGAAGAAATACCTCCTGGAAAAGAAATTGGGACTCAAGTGCCTCCTGGTACTGGACAATGCTCCTGCTCATCCTCACAACTTGCAAGAGTTGTTGCCTGACAACTTAAATTTCATCAGAGTGAAGTTCTTGCCTCCTAACACCACTCCTCTCATCCAGCCCATGGACCAGCAGGTCATTGCAAACTTCAAGAAACTGTACACCAAAGCAGTGTTTCAGAAGTGCTTTAATGTGACCTCAGACACTGAATTGACCCTAAGAAAGTTCTGAAAAGATCACTTCAGTATCGTGCATTGCATAGGCCTTATAGGTAAGGCTTGGGAGGGAGTGACTTCCAGGACTTTGAACTCTGCTTGGAGACCACTGTGGCCGGATTGTGTTGAAAAGAGGGATTTTGAAGGATTTGAGGCTGACCCTGACCCTGACGACCCTGTGCCTGTTGTGGAAGATATTGTGGCATTGGGGAACAGCCTGGGGTTGGAGGTGAGTGGTGAGGATGTGGAAGAGTTGGTGGAGGAGCACAGGGTAGAGCTAACAACTGAAGAGCTGCAAGAGCTTCATCTGGAACAGCAACAGACCACAGCTGAGGTTATTGCTTCACAGGAGGAGGGAGAGAGAGAGGAGGTGCCTTCTTCAGTGCTTAAGGAGATGTGTACAAAGTGGAATGAGTTGCAGACATTTGTTGAAAGACACCACCCTGAGCAAGCTGAAATGAGCCTTCTGTGCAACCACTTCAGTGACAGAGCCATGTTGTACTTCAGGAAAGTGTTGAAGAGTTGCCAGAAACAGAGGACTGTGGACAGTTACTTCACCAGGCAGGGGTCTAGTGACTCTCAAGCTGGTCCTAGTGGCATTAAAAGACCAAGAATGGAAGTAACCCCAGAGAGGGACTTGTTACCTGAAGTTCTTTTGGAGGGGGATTCCACTTCCAACCACTAACTCCCTGCCCCTGTCATCATCCCTATCTTCCAGATGCCTGCAACTCTTCAATAAAGGTAAGTAAATGTATAAATTAGTTTTATTATTTAGTATGTCAATATTTTTGGGTGGAACGGATTAATTGTATTTACATTATTTCTTATGGGAAAAAAGGTTTCGAATTTCGTAAATTTCGTGTTAAGTAATAGCTTCTGGAACGGATTAATTACGATAGTTGAGGGACAACTGTACTCTCATACATTCCCTTCTTTGCCGTCATGGATAATGTTTTGTCTCCAAAGATTCCTCAAAGCACCACTCACCTTTTTTTCTTCATTAATTCTATGGTTAACCTCATCCTTCATAAACCCATCTGCTGACAAGTCAACTCCCAATTATTATTATAATCAAATAGAAGTGCTAAACCATGTCAACTCCCAAATATCTGAACACATTCACTTCTTCCATGCTCTCTCCCTCCAATGTGATATGAAATTTTTCTTTATCTAAATCATTTGATACCCTCATTACCTTACTCTTATCTATGTTCACTTTCAACTTTTTACCTTTACACACAGTAGGTATCAATTAATTTTGATGGGAGCAGTGTCGGTCTAAAATTTAACCCTTTCAGGGTCCAGACCCCCGATCTGAAACTTGTCCACAGGGTCCAAGAATTTAAAAAAAAAAAATTATTTTTTCTTATGAAATGATAGAGAATCTTTTTCTGAAGGTAATAAACAAAAAGTATGAAATTTGATGGAAAATTGACGAAAATACGCTATCGCGAATTTTGGTGCATCAGCGATATTTACGCATCCGCGATTTTGCCCACTTTGACTCCCATTTTAGGCAAATTACATTATTCTAGTCGACCAAATTCTTACCTATTTCGCTAGTATTACTTCTATTTTATCGATTGAGCACAAAAAATTGCCCAATCAACTACTATTTCAACTACCTAATAGTGATCAGAAATTGGTAATTTGGCCAATTTCATGCAAAGTTCAAAATATTCAAATTTCAAAATAGGGTCCAGAATAAACAATGCAGGCATTCCTGGCACTAAAATAACATTTCCTTTATTTATTAGTTATATTTCCAGGCTTTACAGATGAATTCTATTTTTATATTTTATTCACACCAAAAAATAGAAGATTTACTCTTATGCAATATTGCAATAATTGTATAAATAATATTAGCACATTTGTGAACATATATTAGACCCATCAGTTGATGTGTATTGGACGTGTGACATCATTTGTTTACTCTTGAACATCGGCAAAAATCGAACATTTCCGCTACTTTGAGCTCAGTTTCACCCTCAGTACTAAAACCAATCAAAATCATCTTTATTTCTGTAATATATCTTCCATTCTATCAAATGAGACCAAGAAACCACAAAAACAACCATAAAAAACATACGAAAATGCACTGCAAAGTCGCCGTTTTAATCCAAAATATCAATCCGTTTTTTTTTCTCATTATGCACTGAATGCTACAGGATATGTTTTATATGGTTCACACTTACCACGTAGATCTATTCTCTCATATCTAGGCCCAAATTTACCGCTCACAGCTTATGTGAGTGAGCTGAGCTCATGGCGTAGAACTATGGCTTGGACCCTGGCTTCAAAGTCGTAGAACTACGGGGCGGGCCCTCAAAGGATAAATATTGATATCTGCCTAAAACTGAGCATCAGTATCAGCAAAAATTTTGGTATTGTCCCATCACTAACAGAGTACTTTTTTTTTTTTTTGGTAAGAGATACGAAACCGTAGATTTATTTCTTACGTACGCTAGTACATCAGTGTTAGGCATATTACGACAGGAAGATGGGATGGCAGAAAGACCTCTGACCTGGACTGGTGGCAATGTCTTGGACAGGCTGTTTGTAGGTGAGGTGCAGGACCTTCTCCAACACACTCCTTCCTGCCCTCACTGACTGACCACCACCTACCTACCTACCTCCCTCTCCCCCTCCTCTCTCTCTCTCTCTCTCTCTCTCTAACATGTATATACTTGATTAAACAATACTTATTACTATTTGTAAGTGAAAAGGAACAGTGCTAAATGTAAAATATTGACTAAAACTTCCTTAGGAAAAAATTAACTGAAATTAGACATGAGAACTATGGCTCAGGAATGAATAATTCCAATATAACATGGACTGAAAGCACAAATTATAAATATTGCAACAAACCTTCATTTACAATTTCAAGAATATTGGCAACTACTTCTGGAAGCATTGCTTTCCATACTTCATTTGCAGTAACAGTCTTCTCCAGTGGTGCATTCACTTCACCTGAAGAATCTAATTTAATGTCAGGTGCCATTTCTTTAAGCTTCTTCAGTTCCACTTCATACTGAGATTGTAGTTCTTCCAATGGTAACTGAAAAAAAACCGAGATGATTAAAAATAAGATACGTATATAATAAAACAATACATTCTCAATGTTAATACACTATTTCTACACTAACTGAAATTTCAACTGTGAAAATAGGAATACAGTGGTACCTCGGGTTACAAATTTAATTTGTTCCAGAAGGCTGTTCGAGTGCCGATACCAAACTAATTTGTTCCCATAAGGAATTATGTAAATTAGATTAATCCGTTTCAGATCCCCAAAAATACACGTACAAAAGCACTTACAAAAATACACTTACATAATTGTTCGAGTTGGGAGCTGCTTGTGTGCCGAGGTACCACTGGACAAGGAAAAAGTCATGTGGAAAACAAAATGCCAGCCTCAAAGGTGAGAGGCTACCATGCTAGCCACTACACCAGAATTTAAAAACTATCAACTGGGCCTAACCCCACTACACAAGCAGCAATTATCTACTTGAGCTTGCAGCAGGGTTAGCTCCAATTCCTGATCCTGACTTCAGGAGTTTAAAAAGAGTCATTCCAGGTGCTTTATAAAATACATACATGTCAGCCCCATCTTGGAGTATGTAGCATCAGTATGGAACCCACGCCTGAGGAAGCATGTTAAGAAACTGGAGAAAGTGCAGAAGTATGCAACAAGATTAGTTCCAGAGCTAAGGGGTATAAGCTACGAGGAAAGGCTTAAGAAGCTGAATACGACGACATACAAAATACTCAGAGGAACTGACAGGAAGGACAGAGACAGTGCTTTTGGAGTGTGAGCAAGGTAACATTTACGAAGGGATTCAGAAAAAACTGGTTAGTCGGACTTGAGCCCTTGAAGTGGGAAGTGCGTTGCCTTTGCTCTAAAGGAGGGGTGGAGATATATTGCAGTTTTTAAACTGTAGTGTAGGCATGCCTCTGGCAAGATATTGATGGAATGAGTGGTGATGAAAGTGTTTCTTCTTTTTCGGGTCACGCTGATGTGTTAATAAAAAAAAAAATTACTCAGAGGAACTGATAAGAAAGACAGACAGGCTACTTTAGAAGTCTAAAACAGATATATGGGGGTCACAGCTGGAAGCTAAAGACACAGATGAGTTACAGGGATGTCAGGAATTATTTCTCCAGTCTCAGGGTGGCTGGGAAGTGGAATGATCTGACAACGAAATCGTGGAGGCAGACTCCATACGGTGAGGGTCCGGGTTCGATTTCCCGCGAAGGGGTGGAAACATCGGACATGTTTCCTTACACCGGTTGTCTATGTTCACCCATCAGTAAAATGGGTACCCGAGTGTTAGTCGACTGGTGTGGGCCACATCCTGGGACAAAACTGACCTAATTTGCCCAAAATGCTCTGCATAACAAGGGGCTTTATATATAGTAGTATATCATTGATGTCAGCTAGGCCTGTATACCTTGTACATGTACTTGTAGTAAATAAAGATTTTTTTTTTTTTCAACAAGTCGGCCATCTCCCACCGAGGCAGGGTGACCCAAAAAGAAAGAAAATCCCCAAAAAGAAAATACTTTCATCATCATTCAACACTTTCACCACACTCATACATAATCACTATCTTTGCAGAGGCACTCAGATAAGACAGCTGAGAATAGTCCCTCCCAGCTGTCACTATCCCAGACCCCTCCTTTAAAGTGCAGGCATTGTACTTCCCATTTCCAGGACTCAAGTCCAACTAAATCAATTAACTGGTTTCCCTGAAGCCCTTCACAAAATGTTACCCTGCTCACACTCCAACAGATCGTCATGTCCCAAAAATCATTCGTCTCCATTCATTCCTATCTAACACGCTCACACATGCTTGCTGGAAGTCCAAGCCCCTTGCCCACAAAACCTCCTTTACCCCCTCCCTCCAACCTTTTCTAGGACGACTCCTACCCCGCCTTCCTTCCCCTACAGATTTATACACTCTCCAAGTCATTCTATTTTGATCCATTCTCTCTAAATGACCAAACCACCTCAACAACCCCTCTTCAGCCCTCTGACAAATACTTTTAGTAACTCCACACCTTCTCCTAATTTCCACATTCCGAACTTTCTGCATATTTACACCACACATTGCCCTTAGACAGGACATCTCCACTGCCTCCAGCCTCCTCCTCGCTGCAGCATTTGCAATCCATGCTTCACACCCATATAAGAGTGTTGGTACCACTATACTTTTGTACATTCCCTTCTTTGCCTCCATGGATAACGTTTTTTGTCTCCACAGATACCTCAACGCACCACTCACCTTTTTTCCTTCATCAATTCTATGGTTAACCTCATCCTTCATAAACCCATCCGCTGACACGTCAACTCCCAAATATCTGAAAACATTTACTTCTTCCATAATCCCTCTCTCCAATGTGATATCCAATTTTTCTTTATTTAAATCGTTTGATACCCTCATCACCTTACTCTTATCTATGTTCAATTTCAACTTTCTACCTTTACACACTCTCCCAAACTCGTCCACTAACCTTTGCAACTTTTCTTTAGAATCTCCCATAAGCACAGTATCATCAGCAAAAAGTAACTGTGTCAACTCCCATTTTGCATTTAATTCCCATAATTTAATCCCACCCTCTCCCCAACACCCTAGCATTTACTTTTTACAACCCCTCTATAAATATATTAAACAACCATGGTGACATTACAATCCCTGTCTAAGACCTACTTTTACCGGAAGTAATCTCCTCTCTCCTACACACCCTAACCGAAGCCTCACTATCCTCATAAAAACTCTTTACAGCCTTCAGTAACTTACTACCTATTCCATACACTTGCAACATTTGCCACATTGCTCCCTATCCACTCTATCATATGCCTTTTCTAAATCCATAAATGCAATGAAAACTTCTCCACCTTTATCTAAATACTGTTCACATATATGCTTCACTGTAAACACTTGATCTACACATCCCCTACCCACTCTAAAGCCTCCTTGCTCATCTGCAATCCTACTCTCTGTCTTACCTCTAATTCTTTAAATAATAAACCTGCCATACACTTTACCTGGTATACTCAGTAAACTTATTCCCCTATAATTTTTACACTCTCTTACACTCCAGCACTATATCCCCCCCTGCTTTTAACATTTCTGTCATGATTCCGTCAATTCCAGCTGCTTTACCCCCTTTCATTCTACGTAATGCCTCACGCACCTCCCCCACACTCACATCCTGCTCTTCTTCACTCCTAAACGATGTTGTACCTCCCTGGCCAGTACATGAAATTACCGCCTCCCTTTTTTCATCGACATTTAAAAGTTCCTCAAAATATTCCCGCCATCTACCCAATACCTCCAGCTCCCCATCTACTAACTTCAATACTCTGTTTTTAACTGACAAATCCATTCGTTCCCTAGGCTTTCTTACCTTGTTTATCTCACTCCAAAATTTTTTATTGTTTTCAAAGGGGATGTAAATAGCGTGCTGAAAATATCCAGCCAAGACAGGACTCGCAGCAATGGTTTCAAGTTGGAAAAGTTCAGATTCAGGAAGGATATAGGAAAGCACTGGTTTGGTAATAGAGTTGTGGATGAGTGGAACAAACTCCCAAGTACCATCATAGATGCTAAGACGTTGTGTAGTTTTAAAAATAGGTTAGATAAATACATGGGTGGGTGTGGATGGGTGTGAGTTTGGACCTGACTAGCTTGTACTAGGTCAGATGCAGTGCTCCTTCCTTAAGTGAATGTAACCTGACCTGTACTAATTCCTTAAGTGGAAGTGACCTGACCAGGTGGTCGGCTGGACAATTATATGAGTGGGTGCGGTTGGGTGTGAATTGGTCCTGACTAGCTTGTGCTACTAGGTCAGATGCAGTGCTCCTTCCTTAAGTGAATGTAACCTGACCTGGCTGGGTCGGGGCATTGGCTTAAGCCATTGGAGATTTGGACGTGCCTCGCATGGGCCAGTAGGCCTGCTGCAGTGTTACTTCTTTCTTATGTTCTTATGTAAAAACCTCTCATAAGCTACCTTTTTCTCTTTTATCACACCCTTTACTTCTTCATTCCACCACTCACTCCTCTTTCCTCCTGCACCCACCCTCCTATAGCCACAAACTTCTGCCCCACATTCTAATACTGCATTTTTAAAACTATCCCAACTCTCTTCAACCCCCCCACTACTCATACTTGCACTAGCCCACCTTTCTGCCAATAGTTGCTTATATCTCACCCTAACTTCCTCCTCCCATAGTTTATATACTTTTACCTCTCTCTTACTTGCTGTTGCCATTTTCTTTTGTCCCATCTACCTTTTTACTCTAACTGTAGCTACAACCAAATAATGATCTGATATATCCGTTGCCCCTCTATAAACATGTACATCCTGAAGCCTACCCATCAACCTTTTATCCACCAATACATAATCCAACAAACTACTTTCCTTACCTGCTATATCATACCTTGTATATTTATTTATCCTCTTTTTCATAAAATATGTATTACTTATTACCAAACCTCTTTCTACACATAGCTCAATTAATGGTTCCCCATTTACATTTACCCCTGGCACCCCAAATTTACCTACTACTCCCTCCACAACATTTTTACCCACTTTAGCATTAAGATCCCCAACCACAATTACTCTCTCACTTGGTTCAAAACTCCCACACACTCACTCAACATTTCCCAAAATCTCTCTCTCCTCTACACTTCTCTCTTCTCCAGGTGCATAAACACTTACTATAACCCACTTTTCACATCCAACCTTTATTTTACTCCACATAATCCTTGAATTTATACATTTATATTCCGTCTTTACCTGCCATAACTGATTATTCAACATTATTGCCACACCTTCTTTAGCTCTAACTCTATTTGAAACCCCTGACCTAATCCCATTTATTTCTCCCCACTGAAACTCTCCTACCCCATCAGCTTTGTCTCACTTAAAGCCAGGACATCCAGCTTCTTTTTAATCATAACATCTACAATCATCTCTTTCTTATCATTCGCACAACATCCACGCACATTCAAACATCCCACTTTGACGGTTTTCTTCTTTTTCTTTTTAGTAAGCTATACAGGAAAAGGGGTTACTAGCCCATTGTTCCCGGCATTTTAGTTGACTTTTACAACACGCATGGCTTACGGAGGAAAGATTCTTATTCCACTTCCCCATGGATATGAAAGGAAAAGCAATAAGAACAAGAACTATTAAGATAAAATCAAAGAAAACTCAGATGAATGTGTATACATAAACATGTACATGTTTGCGTAGCGTGACCTAAGTGTAAGTAGAAGTAGCAAGACGTACCTGAAATCTTGCATGTTTATGAGACAGAAAAAAGACACCAGCAACCCTACCATCATGTAAAACAGTTTCAGGTTTCTGTTTCACAGTCACATGGCAGGATGGTAGTACCTCCCTAGGTGGTTGCTGTCTACCAACCTACTACCTACTCAGTAAACTCTCTCTTCTTTCAACACGTCGGCCGTTTCCCACCGAAGCAGGGTGGCCCAAAAGAAAAAACGAAAGTTTCTCCTTTTACATTTAGTAATATATACAGGAGAAGGGGTTAGCCCCTTGCACCCGGCATTTTAGTCACCTCTTACGACACGCATGGCTTACGGAGGAAGAATTCTGTTCCACTTCCCCATGGAGATAAGAGGAAATAAGAACAAGAACTAGTAAGAAAATAGAAGAAAACCCAGAGGGGTGTGTGTATATACATATGCTTGTACATGAATGTGTAGTGTGACCTAAGTGTAAGTAGAAGTAACAAGACATACCTGAAATCTTGCATGTTTATGAGACAGAAAAAAGACACCAGCAACCCTACCATCATGTAAAACAGTTTCAGGTTTCTGTTTCACAGTCACATGGCAGGATGGTAGTACCTCCCTAGGTGGTTGCTGTCTACCAACCTACTACCTACTCAGTAAACTTCTTCTTTTCTTTCAACATGTCGGCCGTTTCCACTGAGGCAGGGTGGCCCAAAAGAAAAACGAAAGTTTCTCCTTTTACATTTAGTAATATATTCAGGAAAAGGGGTTACTAGCCCTTGCTCCCGGCATTTTAGTGCCTTTACGACACGCATGGCTTACAGAGGAAGAATTCTGTTCCATTTCCCCCTATAATTTTTACACTCTGTTTATCCACCTTTCCCTTTATATAAAGGAACTATAATGCTTCTATGCCAATCCTCTCATGGTACCTTCCTGTCTTTCATACATTTATTAACAACAATAATATCATTATTATTATTACAGTAGGGCCCCACTTATACTGCAGGTTAGGTTCCAGGCTAGTGCCTTAAAGCAGACATAGCCGAAAAGCAGAAAACCATTTTTTTTCCACTTCTAAATGTATATATAAATGCCAGACAACAAGCTTACACTAACTTATATTAAGTTAGCAATAGCACTAGGCATTAAAAAAAACAATAAAAAGTAAGATACACACAGAGTACACTTATTACTTACCTTAAAGTATTAACATTGATGTGTGAGAGGTGAGTGGCAGGGTATTGTCTAAAACAAGTAAAACATTAAAAGGAATTTTCTTTTCCTTGCAGTAAGCCTCAACTGTAGGCTTAAAATAGTCTGTGAACCAATTTATGAAAAGATCAATAGTCATTCAAGCTTTCATATTGGATTTATAATAAACAGGGAGGCTACCTTTTGCATAGTTCTTTAGGGCCCTAGGATTCTCTGAGTGATAAATTATCATAGGTTTTAACTTGCAATCCCCAGCAGCATTAGCTGACACTCTTGGGTTATCCTGGGTTCTCTACACATATGCTGCTATATGTAACTGTATTTCATGGCTATCTCAGCAATCAACATATACCTTGTTAGTAAGTTTATTCAGGTATACACAAATACAGTTACATAGATTATCATACATAGCAGAATATGCGTAGAGAACCTAGGATAACCCAAAAAAGTCAATTCACTGAGTTTAATAATTTCTAACTTGCACTTAAAGTAAGAGGCTTACAACTCCTCTTTTTATCACAACTAAGCTTAGACACCATAGTCAATGAGAGTCAACTGGTTAACGAAAGAGTAAACGAGAGAGAGAACGAGATACGGAGCTCAGACAAGGTAAAAAACAAACTGAACAGGTAGTGGGGGATCCCTCGGTCAGGCAAAATGAATGCGATTCATACGTGTCCACTTTTAGTTCATTCACATACGTTTGTAGGAGTTTGTGAAACTTTTACCTCAAAATAAAATTTTTTATTATAATAATAATTACCTCACAATACAAATACTCTTACATTGTGTACAAGTTAGTACAAAATAAACAAACAGCAACACTCCCATTCTCATGCAACACACTATTTTTAGAGTTAATGATAGTATTATTATTATTATCATAATAAAAAAGAAGCACTAAACCCACAAGGGTCATGAATAGCTATATATAGAGTGAAGGTATATGAAAGGAATATTTTTCTACAGTTATCCCTCAGTGTTTGACTAGAGAAAACGTAATTCTTCTGACACCTACTAAGTCGCTTGGTAAACAAACCTCATATTTGTCAATTTTTATTCTGTGGGTGTATGTATCATGTTTATATGCTATGTAACGTGTTTTTAAATAATTTTGAAGAAAATATCATAGATGGATTAATGAAAATGCTATATTAATGTAAAATAAGACATTTAATGTACCAAAGAGTGATTATTATTAGTATTACGTAATGTTTTCCCTCCGCCCGGCAACCACACCTACATAGCATATAAACAGCATGTTTATATGCTATGTAACGTGTTTCTTATATAATTTTGAAGAAAATATTATAAACATAGCATATAAACACATGTTTATATGCTACGTAACGTGTTTCTTATATAATTTTGAAGAAAATATCAGATGGATTAATGAAAATGTCTATATTAACGTAAAATTTGACATTTAATGTGCGCAAGTGATTATTACATAATAGAGATGTGTAGGGTGTGTAAAAGAAGAAAATTGAAAGTGAATATAGGAAAGAGTAAGGTGATGACGATAACAAAAAGATTAGGTGACGAAAGATTGGATATCAGATTGGAGGGAGAGAGTATGGAGGAGGTGAATGTATTCAGATATTTGGGAGTGGACATGTCAGCAGATGGGTCTATGAAGGATGAGGTGAATCATAGAATTGATGAGGGAAAGAGGGTGAGTGGAGCACTTCGGAGTCTGTGGAGACAAAGAACTTTGTCCATGGACGTAAAGAAGGGAATGTATGAGAGTATAGTTATACCAACACTCTTATATGGGTGTGAAGCATGGGTGATGAATGTTGCAACGAGGAGAAGGCTGGAGGCAGTGGAGATGTCATGTCTGAGGTCAATGTGTGGTGTGAATATAATGCAGAGAATTCAGAGTTTGGAAATTAGGAGGAGGTGCGGGATTACCAAAACTATTATCCAGAGAGCTGAGGAGGGGTTGTTGAGGTGGTTCGGACATGTAGAGAGAATGGAACGAGACAGAATAACTTCGAGTGTATAAATCTGTAGTGAAGGGAAAGCGGGGTAGGGGTTGGCCTAGGAAAGGTTGGAGGGAGGGGGTAAAGGAAGTTTTGTGTGCGAGGTGCTTGGACTTCCAGCAAGCATGTGCGAGCGTATTTGATAGGAGTGAATAGAGACAAATGGTTTTTAATACTTGACGTGCTGTTGGAGTGTGAGCAAAGTAACATTTATGAAGGGATTCAGGGAAACCGGCAGGCCGGACTTGAGTCCTGGAGATGGGAAGTACAGTGTCTGCACTCTGAAGGAGGGGTGTTAGTTAGTGTTGCAGTTTTATAACTGTAGTGTAAAGCACCCCTCTGGCAAGACAGTGATGGAATGAATGATGATGAAAGTTTTTCTTTTTCGGGCCACCCTGCCTTGGTGGGAATCGGCCGATGTGTTAATAAAAAATAAAAAAATAGAGATGTGCTCACGGAAAATGTAAACAACCGGGTGGCACTCGCCGTATCTGAAAGACCGCTTGCCGTATACAAAAGTTTTGGCCATAATTTGAACTCGCTGTATGAACGGAACGCCGAAAGGCGAAACGCCGAAAAGCGGGGCCCTACTGTATTATTATTATAGGGCACACAAGGCTAGAAGAGATTGAATTGGCAAGAGGCAAGTTGCGAGACAGGGCCAGGAGCTGAGACTATCCCTGCACTCACACATAGGCGAGTTTATACACATGCTCAAACTCCATTTAAAATCTCTGTCACATTCTCCAATCCTTCCTATGATAACCCTACCCAACCTTCTTTCCATTCCAGATTTGTACACCCTTCATTATACTATACCACTCCAGTCTTTCTAAATGACATACCACCTTCATAATCCCTCCTCCACTATCTCAACTATATCTTTCATGACTCCATACCATCTTTTAACTTCTACACTCCAAATTCTCTGCATAATGCAGTACATATATTCACACCACACATTACTCTCTAAAATGGCACCTCCACTGCCTCCAGGGTCGCCTTTACTGCAATGTTTATTCTCCCTTCAATCTGGCCTCCTATTTTCCATTGCCTAATTTTTTTGATACTCTCATCACTTTACTCTTACTTCACGTTCCTTTTAATTTCCTTCTTTTACACATCATCCACCAACCTTCGCAACTTCCTTTTGAAATTTCCCAGAACTACTGTCATTGGCAAAGAGCAACTATGACAACTCTCACTTCAAAACAGTTTTATTATATTTTAATCCCATACCTCTAAACATCCTAGCATTCACTGCTTTTACCTTAATATATACAGAATCGAAGAACCATGGTGGCACCACACATTGCTGCCTAAGGCCTCCTATTAATGGAAAATAGTCCCTACCTCACCTACATACCCCAGATCTAAACAGGTTCATTTTCTACATTAAAGCTCTTTACTACTTTTAGTAACATCTAAGTAATAAAGCTGAAGTTATCTAATAATATACCAATTCCACAAAACAGTGTTGAAAAATTAACAGGAGAATTTATTTTTGTTTCAACAAATATATAGCTCACATTATACAGTAAGTTTAAAGCAAATTAAACATATCTTTTTCTCACCGAATTAGAATGATTCGTATGGAATTACATTGGCATCCTATATAAGAAATCTTGTATAAAAGTTAAAATCACATACTACCCGATAAAAAAAAAACGGATGTTTTTCAACCCGACTATTCTTTTGAAACAGCATTCAACTAGTCCAGAAAATGCCAGTAACATACTGTAGTAATTTCCTATTTAGCTAAGGGATATGCATAAGCTGAGGGATACATTTTCAATAATCATTTGAAGCTATAATTAAAATACAGTGGACCCCAGAGTTTCAGTCATAATTCATTCCAGAAGGCTGTTCAAGTGCCATTACCGAATGAATTTGTTCCCTTAAGGAAAAATGTAACGTAGGTTAGTCCGTTTCAGACCCCCAAAAATACACATACAAAAGCACTTACAATATTAAACTTACATAATTGTTCGATTTTTGAGGTGACCGAAACTCAGGGGTCCACTGTACATCCAATCACACTTCAACATAATACTGAAAACTGTACTGTGTTTCTTACTTTAATCACACAAGGAAAGATTCTTAGATGCAAAAATACAAAGCTGCAAAAAGTAGTAGTTAGTTACTCTCAATTTTAAGTCTAAAATGCCAACTTTAAGCCTAGAATGCCTACAAGTGAAATTACTAGGGATGGAACAATACCAAAATTTGTCCTGATACTAATATACAATTCTAGGCTGCTACCCAGTGATACCAATATCATACAAAATTAGCCAATATGTACTCACTTTTAGGCTAATGCCAGTACCATCAATATCATCCAATCCTGATACCAATACATCCCTAGAAATTACTTAATAAAGTTAATATCATTACCTTTGCAGCAAATGGATTGCCTTTCACAAATGCAGTTAACAACTGAACTGCATTCTTTCGTACAACTGAAGACTTGTCCTTTAAGCGCCCTAGTATAAGCTCCAGTATTTGATGCTGCCTACGTAAAGGAATTGCCTTTTCCGTTATTAAATCATTCCATATCTGTAGAACCTGAAAAAAAAAGATAAATACTGAACTGATTACTAGAAAGAAATGAGGGAGGTGTCTGTATTCTATTACATCGTATCTTTCATGATATATAATTAAATGCTGAAAGCAGGCTGGATGAATGTTTAAAAGTTGTTGCATTCATACTAGGTAGTGGCAAACCTGATGAACAGTGATTGTAAAGAAAGTGTGATCAAAGCAGTCCCAAGTGGATTGGGAATAAAGTATGTAAGAGAGGAGTACTTAAACAGATAAATGAAAGGAGCCGTAAATTTATTACATTAATAAATTTAGGGGTCACTTGGAGGTGGGAAGTGCAGTGCCTACACTCTGAAGAAGCAGTGGGATATTACAGTTTGAAGGGGCATCTTAGCTGTAATATTGGAACACCTCTGACAAGACAGTGGAGTGAGTGATGGTGAAAGAGTTTCTTCTTTTTCGGATCACCCTACCTTGACAGGAGACAGCCAGGGTTGCCAACTTACAGCTTTTCACACTAAAATTGTGTGGGTGCACTTTTTTAGCATGTTTAAGTTGATTTAACACATTTTTGCAATCTAAACTTTTTTGAAACCTAGATAAGTAGATATACAGCTTCTCCTCACTTAGCAATATACTCATTTACTGATGGGCTCTTTGACCAGTATGCATACCTAAATAATGAATATTAGAGCTGATTTCATCTATTCTGTTTATTACAATATACAGTATACACTACTGTAAAAACATTTAAAAATATACTCGTTTATCGATGGGCTCTTTGACCAGTATGCATACCTAAATACAGCCTCTCCTCACTTAACGACGGAGTTCCGTTCCTAAGATCATGTCGTTAAACGAATTCGTTAAGTGAGGATCATACTATAATGGTAATAAGTTTGTGTCAACCATCTTTAATATTGTTTTAATGTCACCATTGCACCATTTATAACATTTCTGGTATATTTTTAAATGTTTATACAGTAGTGTACTGTATACTGTAATAAACAGAATAGAGGAAATCAGCTCTAATATACATTATTTAGATATGCATACTTGTCAGAGAGCCCGTCATAAGTCCGAGGCATCGGTAAACGAGTACGTCGCTAAGTGAGGAGAGGCTGCAATGTACGTATATTCGAGTTGATTTCCTCTATTCTGTTTATTACAATATACAGTACACTACTGCATAAACATCTAAAAATATACTAAAAATGTTATAAATGGTGCAAAGGTGACATTAAAACAACATCAAAGATGGTTGACACTAACCCACTACCATTACAGTACGCTCCTTGCTTAGCGACGAATTCGTTTATCGACGTGATTTTATTCAACACTTTCACCATCACTCAAACATAATCACTATCTTTGCAGAGGTGCTCAGATACGACAGTTTAGATGTCACTCCAACCAGCCAATATCAAAATCCCTCCTTTGAAGTGCAGGCATTGTACATCCCACTTCCAGGACTCAAGTCCAGCTAACTGGTTTCCCTGAATCCCTTCACAAAATATTACCCTGCTCATACTCCAACAGCTCGTCAGGTCCCAAAAACTATTTGTCTCCATTCACTCCTATCTAACACGCTCACACACGCTTGCTGGAAGTCCAAGCCCTCGCCCACAAAACCTCCTTTACCCCCTCCCTCCAACCTTTCCTAGGACGTCCCCTACCCCATCTTCTTTCTCCTACAGATTTATACGCGCTCCAAGTCATTCTACTTTGTTCCATTCTCTAAATGACCAAACCACCTCAACAACACCTCTTCAGCCCTCTGGCTAATACTTTTAGTAACTCCACACCTTCTAATTTTCATACTATGAATTCTCTGCATAATATTTACACAACACATTGCCCTTAGACATGACATCTCCACTGCTTCCAGCCTTCTCCTTGTTGCAGCATTAACAATCCACGTTTCACACCCACATAAGTGTTGGTACCACTATACTCTTGTACATTCCCTTCTTTGCCTCCATGGATAACATTTTTTGTCTCCACACATACCTCAAAGCACCACTCACCTTTTTTCATTCATCAATTCTATGGTTAACCTCATCCTCCATTAACCCATCTGCTGACAAGTCCACTCCCAAATATGTGAACACATTCACTTCTTCCATACTTCCTCCCTCCAATATGATATCCAATTTTTCTTTATCTAAATCATTTGATACCCTCATTACCTTACTCTTATCTATGTTCACTTTCAACTTTCTACCTTTACACACCCTTCCAAACTCGTCCACTAACCTTTGCAACTTTTCTTTAGAATCTCCCTAAAGCACAGTATCATCAGCAAAAAGTAAATGTATCAACTCCCATTTTGTATTTGATTTTTTTCCCACCCCTCTTCCCAACACCCTAGCATTTACTTATTTTACATCCCCATCTATAAATATGTTAAACAACCATGGCAAAGTATAGTGAACGAAGCAACACAAAAATAATAGCAGGAAAACACAAGGAAAATGCAATGGAATAAGGTAAGACACAAGGAAATAAAATATGAAAAATAATACAAAATAATGAAATTAAGGCAGATAGCACAACACTTAAGAACACAGGTAAAAAAAAATTAATTAGTTCACAAGGAGTAAATGACTGAAAAATTGAGCACAATACTGCACACAACACAGGAGAAAATACTACTTACTTCAAATATAGGAAATAACACAGCACAACATATATACAGCCTCTCCTCACTTAACGATGGAGTTCTGTTCCTAAGACCATTACACATCCCTGTCTAAGACCTACTTTTACTGGGAAGTAATCTCCCTCTCTCCTACACACCCAAACCTAAGCCTCACTATCCTCCTAAAAATTATTTACAGCATTTAGTAACTTACTACCTATTCCATACACTTGCAACATTTGCCACATTGCTCCCCTATCCACCCTATCATATGCCTTTTCTAAATCCATAAATGCAATGAAAACTTCCCTACCTTAATCTAAAATACTGTTCACATACATGCTTCAATGTAAACACTTGATCTACACATCCCCTACCCATTCTAAAGCCTCCTTGTTCATCCATAATCCTGCTCTCTGTCTTACCTCTAATTCTTTCAATAACCCTACCATACACTTTACGATGTATACTCAGTAAATTTGTTCCCCTATAATTTTCACAATTTCTTTTGCTCCCCTTCCCTTTATATGAAGGAACTATACATGCTCACTGCCAATCCCTAGGTACCTTTCCCTCTTTCATACATTTATTGAACAAAAATACCAACTACTCCAACACTATCTTTCCCCTGCTTTTAACACTTCTGTCATAATCCTGTCAGTTCCAGCTGCTTTACCCCTTTTCATTCTATGTAATGCCTCATGCACCTCCTCCCCCACATTCACACCCTGCTCTTCTTCACTCCTGAAAGATGTTATACCTCCCTGGCCAGTGCATGAAATTACTGCCTCCCTTTCTTCATCAATATTTAAAAGTTCCTCAAAAAATTCCCGCCATTTTCATAATACCTCCAACTCCCCATTTATTAACTCCCCTACTCTGGGAAAATATCTAAGTAAATGTATAATGGTAATGACTCATTTTATACAGGTGTGATCATGGTTTTTGAATGCTGCAACAAGGAAGCTGAAGGAAATAAAACCGTCCTGAGACATGTCTGAGATCAAGTTGTGTTTCTTGTATATATACACAGAATAAGGAATGAAAAAATTGGAAGACAGTGGTACAATGAAAAATACAATTACAAAGAGAGTTTTTGAGATAGTTTGCTTGTGTATAAAACATGGAGCATAGCAGATACGTAGAAAGAACATTTTTAATTTAAACTTTAGGTACTTTACACAAGTTTTTTACAATAGTCTCTACAGCAACAAATGTTAAACACACACATAAAAGTACATTATGTACAGTGGTACCTCGAGTTACGATGATCCCCAAAATCGCCCTTTTATGTAAGTTTATTTTTTTAAATGCTTTTGTAAGTATATTTTTGGGGGTGTAAAAGGACTAGTCTATTTTACATTATTCCTTATGGGGATAAATTCGTTTGGTAATGGCACTTGAACAGCATTCTCGAACGAAAAAATATCGTAACTCGAGGTACCACTGTATATGATCAATGATATGACTGATTAAGAGTTGAGGCAATGGATGCAAGTGGAGAGGGAAAGAGTCATAAATATTACCAGGTATATGCAATGTGAGATCTGAGTGAGTGGATGATAATGGTCTACAGGATTAAATATCATTTGGGGTGTTCCAAAGTTAACACAGAATGAATTCTAGAAAAACAAATGGCTACCTGGAAGTTTGGAAATACACCTACCATCTGACTTACAACCGAGCTTGGTTCTGACCAACTGGTCGTAAGTCAAAATGGACGCAAGTCCAACAACACAAACAGTTGTTTATTTGCATACAAAACATTCGTATACATGAAAACATACAAAAACATTCGTATGCATGAACAGAAAAGTACAAAATAACTTAAGCTAAGCTGTAAACAGTACGGTCGTAAGTACGAGTGGTCGTATGTTGAGCAGGTTGTAAGTAGGATGGTAGGTGTAGTGCCTACATTCTAACATCATAAAGGTCTGGGAATCAACATTAAACAGTGATACCTATGCCACAGTGGAAAGGCAGCTAGAGTAAGTGACAGTAACTACTGTATATTAACTTCTTTAAGTACCACTACCTAAGCCAGAAACTGCATTAGTTTAAAAATTAAAAACAAAAAACAAAAAAGGAAATAAGTGATTAAATATTAACCACTTCTCAACACCATAAACTGAGGGTTTAATGCTGAGAATGTCTGCTAGTTAGAAATGATGCACTTACAGTATAGACATGTACTTACTCTACTGCGAACAAAGGCATGAATATCATGAATGTGGTCCTCTAGGTGGTCAAGACACTGGTCTCTTAAGTCTTTGCTCTTGTTATCAAGATCTTCTCCACTAAGAACTTTCAGAACTAAAGACCCAAGGATAGACAACACACAGTTCCGCATAGTATATGCCTAAAAGAAAAATACAAAGATATTTATGGTTATGAATATATAGTTACCACCTGTACTTCATTTTCACTAGTTGCATTAAATGAAATTCCTATCATTCACTCAACAATTTTACAAGCATATAAATTAATAAATACAATTAATGAAAGTTTATATGCATACTTAATTGCTGCTGCAAAACTGAGTAAATAATTGTAAAAAAATTAACACTATCTCACCTCTTCATGTAAAAAATTAATTAATAGGCTAAGTGATGGCATTATCACTTGTGGACATTTATCAGACACTTCCATAAGAAATTGTGAGAAATTACGAAGGCCTGAAGTGTCCTTCAACAATTCCCTGACATCGACTTTGGATATTTCTCGTACCAGTTCGGAAAACACAGTTTTTATCCCAAAGGATTCAACGAGAAGAATTACACCTTGGGCAGCAGGAGTTACCATATGTTCAATGTGCTGTAGCAGCTGTAGGAAAAGATATTGTTAAAGATAAATAAAGCAGAACATACTTTAAAAATAAGTAAGAAATCAAGGAAATAAACAAGATACTGTATAGTTATACTAGATCCCAAAAAGCAACTGAATGAAACATCCCCATCCCGTTTCCCAGGAATATACATTAGGGTGGTCTCAAAAAGTGGCAAAAAAAAAATGTTAAGATCTTGTGGGTGCTTGTTGATAATTCATTTCCAATAATGGGAAAACCTCTCTGTACCAAATTTCAGCAAGATCAGTCAACATTTGCACAAAGTGGTTTCATTTCTGTATGGAGCTTACAGGTATGTGATTCACTGTTAATAAACCGTATCATGTAAACACTGTCATGTAAATGGTTTAGAAAAGCAACAAGATGAAAAATGAGACACTTGTGCAACATTTGGGAATAAAGATTCCCAAATGTTGCACGTTTCTATTTTTTTATGTAAACAGTAAAATAGGATATGCTCTTTCCCACAGATGAAACAAAATCAAGAGGGCATGGTTGTTAATTATTCACCCAAATGAGCTACTGATATCAAAAAACATTTCTTCAACATATGACTGATCATATGTTGTAAGTCATATTATGTCAAATCTGCATCATCTACAACTGTAGCTTACACAGATATGATAAAGCTGTCTCAGGTCAGCCTGTCTAAAATTAAGTGATGAGATAAAGGGCTAGAGATACCATTGCAAATAAATAAGTAATAAAAAAAACCTACATTTATCATATATACAGTGGTACCCAGAGTTTCGTACTTTATTCGTTCCAGAAGGCTGTTCGAGTGCCATTATCAAACGAAATTGTTCCCATAATGAATAATGTAAATTAGATTAGTCCGTTTCAGACCCCCAAAAATACACCTTATAATAATACACTTACATAATTGTTCGAGTTGGGAGCAGTACGAAACTCGGGTACCACTGTACTTGAATATAGTACAGTGGACCCCCGAGTTTCGTAAACCCCGGAAATCGTACATTTATGTAAGTATAATATTGTCAGTGCTTGTGGAAAAGTATTTTTGTGGGTCTGAAATAGACTAACCTACGTGACATTTTTCCTTAAGGGAGTAAATTCGTTCGGTAATGGGACTTGAGCAGACTTCAGGAGTGAAGTTTTTACGAAACTCAGGGGTCCACTGTACTGTGGTACTGTATCAGAAATCTTTTAAAAACTATGTAGCCTTATTTCTTAGCAAAGAAATGTGTTGAACATTGATTTATTAGTTTGTTAACCCCTTAACTGTCCAAACGTAGATCTACATTGTTACCGCTAGCGCTCCAAATGTAGATCAAAGTTTTATTTTTCCTGCCTCCAAATTTGCCACAATTGGCCTGAGATGCCTGGTCAGTATAGAATGGGTCTTAACACTTGGTATGCGCAGCATTAAAAAAATCTGGGACCACTTAGTACCTTGTGGGAGAACCAGTTTAATTGAGCGCCAGCTAGAGCAAACAGCGTAGCAAACACCAGAGATTCACTGATGTCATGTCGTATTAACACTCCCCTTTTAAGAGGAAAGTGATGCTGACCCTGAGTTTAGTGGCTCTGAGATGGATGTGGCGACAAGTAGTCGAGGAAATATAAAAAAAACTCGATAATAACCCATATGCAACACTTGTGCAACATCCTTTCATTTTTGATACAACTGGTAGTGTCATTCTGCCAGAATGTCCTATTACTTATGCCCTAAGTAAAGAGAAACAATTCGGGAACATGTGTAATACGTGTTTGGCAGGCTGGCTGGCTGGCTGATTGACTTTGGCTGTATCTGTCTGTCTGTCTGTCTGTTTTCTGTCTCTTCTCATCTCTTCTGTCTATCTCTATCTGTCTCTATCTCTATCCTCTGTCTCTGTCTCTCTGTCTCTGTCTCTATCTGTCTCTGTCTCTCATCTGTCTCTGTCTCTATCTGTCTCTGTCTCTATCTGTCTCTGTCTCTATTTTTGTCTCTGTCTCTATCTGTCTCTGTCTCTATCTGTCTCTGTCTCTCTCTGTCTCTGTCTCTATCTGTCTCTGTCTCTTCTGTCTCTGTCTCTTCTGTCTCTCTGTCTCTAGCTGTCTCTGTCTCTATCTCTGTCTCTACTGCTCTGCTGTCCCGTCTCTGTCTGTCTCTGGCTGTCTCTAGCTGCCTCTGGCTGTCTCTAGCTGCCTCTGGCTGTCTCTAGCTGCCTCTGGCTGTCTCTAGCTGCCTCTGGCTGTCTCTAGCTGCCTCTAGCTGTCTCTAGCTGTCTCTGTCTCTACTGCTCTGCTGTCTCTACTGCTCTGCTGTCTCTATCTGCTGCTCTCTGTCTCTATCTGCCTCTGCTGTCTCTACTGTCTCTGTCTCTAGCTGTCTCTGTCTCTAGCTGTCTCTGTCTCTAGCTGTCTCTGTCTCTAGCTGTCTCTGTCTCTATCTGTCTCTGTCTCTATCTGTCTCTGTCTCTATCTGTCTCTGTCTCTATCTGTCTCTGTCTCTATCTGTCTCTGTCTCTATCTGTCTCTATCTGTCTCTATCTGTCTCTGTCTCTGTCTCTGTCTCTGTCTCTAGCTGCCTCTGGCTGTCTCTAGCTGCCTCTAGCTGTCTCTAGCTGTCTCTAGCTGTCTCTGTATCTGTCTATCCCCGTCTCTGTCTATCTTCATCCCGTCTCTGTCTATCCCCGTCTCTGTCTATCCCGTCTCTGTCTATCCCCGTCTCTGTCTATCCCCGTCTCTGTCTATCCGTCTCTGTCTCCTCTCTGTCTATCCCCGTCTCTGTCTATCCGTCTCTGTCTATCCCCGTCTCTGTCTATCCCCGTCTCTGTCTATCCCCGTCTCTGTCTATCCCCGTCTCTGTCTATCCCCGTCTCTGTCTATCCCCGTCTCTGTCTATCCCCGTCTCTGTCTATCCCCGTCTCTGTCTATCCCCGTGTCTGTCTATCCCCGTCTCACAGGTACACATAAATACAGTTATTATTCATAGTGTAAATTACTTAGGATAACCCAAAAAAATCCAGACAAAGTGCTATACAGTGGAACCCCGGTTAACAAAAAATTCATTGCAGAAGCCTGCTCAAGTGCCATTACCGAACGAATTTATTTTCTTAAGAAAAAATGTCATTTAGGTTAGTCTATTTCAGACCCCCAAAAATACACTTCCACAAGCACTTACAATATTATACTTACATAATTGCACGATTTCCGGGGTGTTCGTTAACCGGGGTTCCACTGTACTGTACTTGTAGATATAAGGCATAATAAGCATGACTGCCAAGTAATATGCATTTTCACTTGTTCAGGAATCAGACATGACGACTCTGCATTGTTGTGTAATACCAGTTGGTTCATGAGCGGCTCTCTCTCTCTCTCTCTCTCTCTCTCTCTTCTCTCTCTCTCTCTGAGACAGAAAAAGAGACAAGCAGACAGAGAGACAGGAAGACAGATAGAAAGACAGATAAGAGACAGATAAACAGAGACAGAGCTAGACAGACAGGAAGACACAGACAGTGAGACAGACATTTATGTGCAACAGTGAAAACAAATAAAGCCAAGGCAGTGCACGATCATCAAATGTCACTCCACTGCTGCACTGTCAGCAGTGGAGTGACAGGTGAAACCTATAAATACTATGTATATACAGTGGACCCTCAGTTTTCTTTGAAAATTCATTCCAGAATGCTGTTCGAGTGCTGTTACCGAACGAATTTGTTCCCATAAGGACAAATGTAAATTAGATTAGTCGTTTCAGACCCCCAAAAATACACTTACAAAAGCTCTTACAAAAATACACTTACATAATTGTTCAAGTTTGGAGGTGAACAAAAACCGAGGGTCAACTGTATATTTCTGGACAATAGTACGTGACCAAGGCAGGTGAAAATGTTCACCTGTCAGTGTGTTTGTGACTATTTGAGTACCTAATATTAGTACTAGAACAAACATTGGCTATGAAATCACAAGAACTACTACAAATTGTAATTATCAGAACATAAAAATTATATAAATTAAAAAAAAAGGTATACGTATAAGCAACATTTCTGCAAGCGGCAGGACTCCATGTTGCCATCAGGTGAGTGACAAGTGCCGACTTTGCAGCCTTATATCTCCATAAGTACCAACTCTAAAAATTTTTTTGTTATTTTATGTAAAAAAATGGGCTATTTAATTTTTTTTTTTTTTTCAAAATATTCGGAGTGCTGGGTGAGAGAATGTAAATCTACGTTTGGACAGTTAAGGGATTAAATATAGGGTTTACTAGTTCCTTTTTTTATATAGCTACAAACATTTTTTGTACAAACCTGCATAAGCTTCAAGGCACAGCCTAGACTGTGATTGAATTTCTTGATCAATGTACCAATTATCTGAAATATGGAATCACGAGTAGACTTCGTGCGCACCAAATTCATACTTGGAGATTCAAGGATCTTGTAGCAGCAGTTAGCAATCAGACTGAAAAAATGGAAACTTAAGCCAACGCAAACAGTACTCAAAATTTATTGGGTATTCTAACCATAGTTGGTAAATTTATGGAATCAATAATTGCCGAGGCAATTCGTAGCCATCTTGAAAAGCATAAATTGATTAATGAATCTCAACACGGTTTTACTAAGGGGCGTTCATGTCTTACAATTTACTAACTTTTTTCACTAAGGTGTTTGAGGAGGTAGATCATGGTAATGAATATGATATTGTGTATATGGACTTCAGTAAGGCTTTCGATAAAGTTCCACATCAAAGGCTACTGAGGAAACTTAAGGCACACGGAATAGGAGGAGAAATTTTTTCCTGGGTAGAGGCATGGTTGACTAATAGGCGGCAGAGAGTTTACATAAATGGAGAGAAATCAGAATGGGGGCGCGTCTCAGCGGTGTTCCACAGGGGTCAGTTTTGGGCCCCCTGTTGTTTACAATTTACATAAACGACATAGATGAGGGAATAAATAGTAGCATAAGTAAATTTGCTGATGACACCAAAATAGGCCGTCCAATTCATTCAAATGAGGACATTAGAGCACTCCAGGATGATTTGAATAGACTGATGCAGAGGTCGGAGAAGTGGCAGATGCAGTTTAATGTAAACAAATGCAAAGTTCTAAATGTTGGGCAGGACAATAACCATGCCACATATAAGCTGAATAATATAGATCTTATTACTTGTAATTGCGAGAAGGATTAAGGAGTTCTGGTTAGTAGTAATCTGAAGCCTAGACAACAGTGCATAAGTGTTCGCAATAAAGCTAACAGAATCCTTGGCTTCATATCAAGAAGTATAAATAACAGAAGTCCTCAGGTTGTTCTTCAACTCTATATATCTTTGGTTAGGCCTCATTTAGATTATGCTGCACAGTTCTGGTCACCGTATTACAGAATGGATATAAATGCTCTGGAAAACGTACAAAGGAGGATGACAAAGTTGATTCCTTGTATCAGAAATCTTCCCTATGAGGATAGACTGAGGGCCCTGAATCTGCACTCTCTAGAAAGGCGTAGAATTAGGGGGGATATGATTGAGGTGTACAAATGGAAAACAGGAATAAACAAAGGGGATGTAAATAGCGTGCTGAAAATATCCAACCAAGACAGGACTCGCAGCAATGGTTTCAAGTTGGAAAAGTTCAGATTCAGGAAGGATATAGGAAAGCACTGGTTTGGAAATAGAGTTGTGGATGAGTGGAACAAACTCCCGAGTACCGTCATAGATGCTAAGACGTTGTGTAGTTTTAAAAATAGGTTAGATAAATACATGGGTGGGTGTGGGTGGGTGTGAGTTTGGATCTGACTAGCTTGTAGTAGGTCAGATGCAGTGCTCCTTCCTTAAGTGAATGTAACCTGACCTGTACTAATTCCTTAAGTGGAAGTGACCTGACCAGGTGGTCGGCTGGACAATTATAAGAGTGGGTGCGGTTGGGTGTGAATTGGTCCTGACTAGCTTGTGCTACTAGGTCAGATGCAGTGCTCCTTCCTCAAGTGAATGTAACCTGACGTGGCTGGGTCGGGGCATTGGCTTAAGCCGTTGGAGATTTGGACCTGCCTCGCATGGGCCAGTAGGCCTGCTGCAGTGTTCCTTCTTTCTTATGTTCTTATGTTCTTATTTGTAACATTATGTAGTTACAATGCCTCCTTAAAAAAACAATAACCACTGAAGATTGATCTCCATTATTTGTGGATGTAATAAGTTCAAAGATAGAAAGTTTGTTTAAAATAAAAGTTAAGTGCCTAAGCATTAAGTGTAAGTTTAAAAAATAAGTGTAGTACGTACTTCTTTATAATAGTATAAGTAATATTTCAAGATAATCTATAGTTACATACCATACATACAACCCAATGCTAGAAAAGGATAACAAAAAAATATTTACTATAGTAACAGGCTAATAGTCCATACAGTGGACCCCCGAGTTTCGTAAAAACTTCACTCCTGAAGTCTGCTCAAGTGCCATTACCGAACGAATTTACTCCCTTAAGGAAAAATTTCACGTAGGTTAGTCTATTTCAGACCCCCAAAAATACACTTCCACAAGAACTTACAAAATTATACTTGCATAATTGCACGATTTCCGGGGTATTCGTTAACCGAGGGTCCACTGTATTATCCCTGCACACTGAGGCCTTTATTAGGCAGTTTGTCCTTGCAATATGTAAACATCCACCCTCCACACAGCTTCAGTGGGCGGGCAAAAACAAAGATTATTTTTATTCATTACAACAATGATTAATTTACAAGAAATGAAAACTTAATAACTGCTATATACAAATCACACCACACCACACCACACATTGCCCTCAAACATGAGATGTCATGTCTGAGAGCAATGTGGTGTGTGAATATTATGCAGAGCGTTCAGAGTTTGGAGATTAGGAAGAGGCATAGGGTCACCAAAAGTATTATTCAGAGGACTGAGGATGGAGAAAAATAAGATGACTAGGAGAGCGTATAAATCTGGGGGAGGAGGAAAGGAGGGGTAGGGGTCGTCCTAGGATATGTTGGAGGGAGGGGGCAAAGGTTTTGAGTGCCATGGGCTTGGACATGCAGCAGGCTTGTGTGAGCATGTTAGATATGAGTGGAGGCAAGTGGTTTTCATGATTTCACATGATGCTGGAGTGTGAGCTAGCTAACATTTATAAGGGATTCAGGGAAACCAGTTAGCTGGACCCAAGTCCTGGAGGTGGGAAGTACAGTGCCTACATTCTGGAGGGGTGGGGATGTTGTAGTTAGGAAGATCATCTAAACTGTGATGTCAGTGCCCTTCTGGCAAGACAGTAACTGAATGAGTGACAATGACAGTGTTTTCTTCTTTCTCTGGTCACCCTACCTTAGTGGGAGACAGCTGAAGTTAAAAACAAAATCACAAATTTACACTGAAACTTTACATTTACTTTACTTAAGGGCTCTTGGTTGCATAGAATGTGTCTTTCAAATATTAAATTGTATGTGTAATAAACATTTTTATGAAAATTAACATCAGGTAACATTTTATCATGAAAGCCATAATTTATCTAATACAAAATGTTATCTTGAGACATAGACCATCTCAATATTTTCATGTAGCTTTTATTTTAAACCTTTCAGTAGCTGTCATATAGAACTACGCCACTGAGGCCAGGGTCCTTCACGTAGTTCTACATCATGAGCTCAGCTCACTCAGATAAGTTGTGAACAGTAAATTTTGGCATAGATATGAAAGAATGGGTCTGTGCAGCAAGCATGCACAGTATAAAAAATCTTGCCCCACACAATACATGGTTGGTAAAGCAAAACTGACTGTCTGGTTTAAAATAGCAAATTTGAAGTGTTTTCTAGGATAGTTTTTATGATTTTACTGGCTGTTTCTTGTAACTGTTTGATAGAATGGAAGACACACTACTGAAATAGAGATGATTTTCGTTGGTTTCAAGAGTGACGGTAGCTTGAAATTGGCTCAAAGTAGCGGAAATATTTGATTTTTTGCAGATTTTTCTGAGAATGAGTAAGGCACCCTCTACATACATCCCTGGTCTGTTTAATGGTTTTTTAATAGGTCTGATTAAATTATTGGGAGGCCATAAACCATGACCAATCATTCCTGGTTATATTTTATTATCCGAGAAATAGAGAAAATCTTCTATATTTGTGTGATTATGAATTCAAAATGGAAGGCAAGTGTAAGATAGGTGTCTACATTGTTTATTTTGGACTATTTTCAAATTCCTAAGTACAGTGGACCCTCGGTTAACGAAATTAATCCGTTCCAGGAGCTATTTCTTAATCTGAATCTTTCGTTATCTGAAACCTTATTTCCCATAAGAAATAATGTAAATACAATTAATTGTTCCACAAAAATAATCACTCAAAATAAAAAAAAAAACATTTACTTACCTTTATTGAAGAGACTTGCAGGCATCTGGAAGATATAGATGATGACTGGAGCAGGTGTTAGTGGTTGGAAGGGGAATCCCCTCCAAAAAGACTTCAGGTGACAAGTCCCTCTCTGGGGTTACTTCTCTTCTTGGTCTTTTAATGCCACTAAGACCAGCTTGAGAGTCACTAGACCCCTGCCTGGTGAAGTAGCTGTCCAGAGTCCTCTGTTTCTGGCGACTCTTCAACACTTTTCTGAAGTACAACATGGCTCTGTCACTGAAGTGGTTGCACAGAAGGCTCATTTCAGCTTGCTCAGGGTGGTATCTTTCAACAAATGTCTGCAACTCATTCCACTTTGTACACATCTCCTTAAGCACTGAAGAAGGCACCTCCTTATCTCTCTCTCTCTCTTCCTGTGAAGCAATAACCTCAGCTGTGGTCTGTTGCTGTTCCAGATGAAGCTCTTGCAGCTCTTCAGTTAGCTCTATCCTGTGCTCCTCCACCAACTCTTCCACATCCTCACCACTCACCTCCAACCCCAGGCTGTTCCCCAATTCCACAATATCTTCCACAACATGTTCCACAACAGTGCCGATAGTAGATGGATTTTTCTTGTACATCCTGGCAAGATCACTCAGACGTACACCACTCTCATATTTTTCTATGATTTCCTTCTTCAGTTCGATGGTGTTCCTCACTCTCTTTACCACAGGGTGCCACTAGGAAGCTTCTTGGACCCATGGTGACTTATTTCACAGTGGCAATAACTAAACCACCAAGAAAGACACCAAATATATTGTGAATCTTTGAAAGAGCGCACTAGGTAATGTTCTCTCAATGCTAAACAACGCTCACTGGCGTCCTGCGCTTGCGCGGAGCAGGCGGACACGTCTAATACCTTCGGTAACCGAGGAATTTTTCGCTAACCGATTACGAAAAAAGCTTTCGTTTTCCGAAATTTTCGTTAACGGGACCTTTCGTTAACCGAGGGTCCACTGTAGTAGGTTGGTAGACAGCAACCACCCAGGGAGGTACTACTGTCCTGCCAAGTGAGTGTAAAATGGAAGCCTGTAATTGTTTTACAAGATGGTAAGATTGCTGGTGTCTTTTTTCTGTCTCAAACATGCAGGATTTCAGGTACCTCTTGCTACTTCTACTTAGGTCACACTACACATGCATGTACAAGCATATATATACACAGACCTCTGGGTTTCTTCTATTTTCCTACTTAGTTCTTGTTCTTGTTTATTTCCTTTATCTCCATGAGGAAGTGGAACAGAATTCTTCCTCCATAAGCCATGCGTGTCGTAAGAGGCGACTAAATGCAGGGGGCAAGGGGCTAGTAACCCTTCTCCTATATACATTACAAACGTTAACAATAGAAACATGTTTTTTTAGCGGGACCACCCTGCCTCGGTGGGATACGGCCAGTTTGTTGAAAGAAGAAAAGTTTTCAAGTTGGTATTTTTTAATTTTTTTAAAATTGGCTAATTACTAACTTCTGTGCACTTTATACAATAGCTGTAATAGATGACTGAGATGTTTCTTGTGCTCAATCGATAGACTGAAAGACATAATAGCAAAATAGCTAAATCATAGCTTCCTCACTTAACGACGGAGTTCCGTTCATGAGACCATGTCATTAAACGAATTGTCGCTATGAGGAGCATACTATAATGGTAGTGAGTTTGTGTCAACCATCTTTGATATTGTTTTATTGTCACCTTTGCACCATTTATAACATTTCTGGTATATTTTTAAATGTTTATACAGTAATGTACTGTACTATATTGAAATACACAGAATAGAGGAAATCAGCTCTAATATACATTATTTAGGTATGAATACTGGTCAGAGCCCCGTCGTAAGTCCAAGGAGTCGGTAAGTGAGTATGTCGCTAAGTGAGGAGAGGCTTTGGTCAAATGGAGCAGTGGAATTGCCTTAAAATAGGACTCAAGCAGGCAAAATCACCAATACTTAAACTGTGTCCAGACTGCTAACTTTGTGCCTACATAATTCTATGAGTTTTCCATAAAATTTCATACTTTTGGTGTCATTACCTTCAGAAAAAGATTCACTACCATTTCAGAAGAAATCTTTTTTAAAGTGGACACTAAGAGAAATATTAATTTTAGGGGGTTAAACCGTAAAAGGTTCCCTTGCTTTACATGACAGATGAGTTCCTAGACACTTTCAATGGCACTTTATGCCACTGGAAATTGAAAATATAAAATTATAGTTCAGAACTTTAACAATAACCACTCTCCATTATTAAACTAAATTAACTGACACATTTTCATTATACAATTTAAAGGCTTTCAAATTTTGAAGAAACACACTGAAAAATATAAAAATATGCATTATTCCAGTACCAGAAATTAAAAATAAACAGTATACATACATTACTCTAACAGTTAAATTTTAAAATTCTCAAACTGATAATGAAGATCATCTCCAAATTTTCAGACGTTAATCTGTTTCTATGAGAAGAGCAAATATTCCCTCAACTGCTGAACAATCTTTCATTGTATAATGAAGAGAGGACTGAACTCTGATATTTACTGGCTACATTTGCCAGAGATGGAAGAACTACCATATTTTCTTTCCACCACCATAGTGTATTTCCTTCTTTAGGCAATAGTGGACCCCCGAGTAACGAAAAAACTTCATTCCAGAAGCCTGCTCAAGTGCCATTACCGAACGAATTTACTCCCTTAAGGAATAATGTCATGTAGGTTAGTCTATTTCAGACCCCCGAAAATACACTTCCACAAGCACTTACAATATTATACTTACATAATTGTACGATTTCCGGTGTTCGTACTCGGGGTCCACTGTATAAAGCCACTCCTACATATTTGTCTATTTCTGTTTTTGTTTGTGGTAACATGGACATCAGCACATTTGTTTTTGTATACTGCTTTTTGCAACGGAAAGTATCCCAAGGCAGATATCTGTGACATGCTGGCTACAATTTCTTTAATCTTCAATCCCTATTACATCATCATGACTTTCTTTATCAGACTTGTTGCTGCATCATGTTGCTATCAAACCAGTTGCACTCTCAAAGTTCTTGAGCTACTGAATTCCTCCTGACTTTCTTTCGACTCATTCTCAATACTGTCAAGTTTGTGTTACATGACTCGTGCACTGCATTGACAATGAAGAACGTACATGGAACCTCGGTTTTCATTTGCCCCAGTTTTCGTCGAATTTGGTTTTTGATGACTTTTTGTCAAAATACTGTCCCAGTTTTTGTCTCATCACCTCGGTTTTCATCCGCTGTACTGAACATGTCCGCTTGCCCGCGTCCACACAAAGCATCCCACGCACGCATAGAGTCAGTCTGGCTTTGTTTCTCGTTGAGTGAACATTACCCTGCGCAGTGGGTAGTGATTTGGGAGAAGGTGGTAGTGATTGTAGTAGAGGGTGGTAGTGATGGTGGTAGAGGGTGGTAGTGGTTGTGATGGTGGTAGAGGGAGGTAGTGATGGTGGTAGAGTGGTAGAGATGGTGGTAGAGAGTGGTAGAGATGGTGGTAGAGTGGTAGAGATGGTGGTAGAGTGGTAGAGATGGTGGTAGAGTGTGGTAGTGGTAGAGATGGTGGTAGAGGGTGGTAGTGATGGTGGTAGAGATGGTTGTAGAGGGTGGTAGTGATGGTGGTAGAGATGGTTGTAGAGGGTGGTAGTGATGGTGGTAGAGGGTAGTAGTGATGGTGGTAGAGGGTGGTAGTGATGGTGGTAGAGGGTGGAGTGATGGTGGTAGAGGGTGGTAGTGATGGTGGTAGAGGGTGGTAGTGATGGTGGTAGAGGGTGGTAGAGGGTGGAGTGAT